>VUYV01000014.1:4461458-4544870 GCA_008711295.1 Anarhynchus alexandrinus
CCCTAACCTATACTGGTGCCCAGCATTCTTCTTCCCCAGGTGCAGGACCTTGCACTTGCTTTTGTTGAACCTCATTAGGTTCTTCTCTGCCCAGCTCTCCAGCCTGTCCAGGTCATGCTAGATGGAGTGTCAGCCACCCCTCCCAGTTTGGTATCAACCAGTATTTGGTTCCTATAGCAAGTTTCAGTAATTTTCTTTAAAAGTATGTAAATAATCTATCTGGATATAAAATGGCACCTGACTGAAGTTTCCAAGTTCATAGGAAAACAAATGCACTTCCGTTCAACGGCAAAATACCAAGTCCAAGATGTACTTTCTAGTACATTACTTTCTAGTAATACAACTAAAATCACATTAGTCCAAGCTTGAGATTCCAACTTCAGACAATTGTGAATATATTTAACTTTGAGCTTGTATGTTCTGTGAGAAGTAGATTGACCGGACAGTCTCTGAGCTTTTAAGTTTATGAATTCTCCTTGGTTATATCTACATTCTGGTGGTTTACATGACCTGGTCACCTAGATGACCAGATGAGAGACATAGTAAGGATGTGCCACAGCTTCCTGCCAGAGTGCTGACCCACGTTTTCCTCTGAGCGAAACCACGTCAGCAATGAAGATGATATGTGATTGAGTTTTATCCTGTCAGGGAGTTAAGACGGGGCTGCACACACTTCAGGATTTGCGAAGATTAGGCTTATCTGTTGACTGTTCTTGGATGGATGTTTTTACATGCTTAAAACCAGGTGTTTAAATATCTTGTTGATCTGGCAACTGAAGATTATCATTTTCTGGAATTATCTTCCAGGTTTCTTGAATGACAACCAGTAGAGAAATATTTTTTGTGCCACTGATTTTTACAAGTCAAGTTTTTATTTTTCCTTTCCACAGCTATCTGCTCAACATTTTGCAAAAAACAATGCCTAGTTTCTAAATGTTCATACTTTATTCCATTCACTACCTACATTCCAAAATAAAACTCTGGAACAGAAGAGTACCATTTCATGGTTTCCATTTCCAAGTTTCTGAGCAGTTCTGCAGTGTATTCTTTTGTATATTCAAAACTAGGCTATCAAAATATAATGCCAATTTAAGCCACAACCATTATTTATATTAGTAGTGAAGGAGGAAAAACGTAGTGGTAAATTAATCTTTGTGCAGCAAAGAACTCCTTAAAATAGGTTTTCAGCATGCATAGTAATGAACTATTGCTATCTCTCCTCAACAGACATCTTTAAATAACTATGTCCAAAGTTGTTTAAAATCCTTTTCCTAGAATTTCAGTTTCAGTAATGCAAGGAAGACTGATTCTTCACTTATAACGCTGATCAACACAAGCCTCCTTTTTTATCTTCTGCTTAATATAGGGAACTCATGAATCAGCTATGACTTTTACATGCCTTCCCTTTGACCTTCCCACAGATAATCATAATAACGCTGGGCTGCTGAGAATCAATCAGTTTTCATAAAGGCAGAAGCCTTCAGATTAATCTCATATTATTAATTCTGCAAGTTAAAAAGACAAGCAGAAAGACAAGATGGCTTTCAGTGCTATTTACTTCCCTAAAAATATTTCCTGTAGATAATAAACAAACAAATTTCCAATCTGGTGAAGCTGTAAATTTGCAGCCTTCATGAAAATTAATTTAAATGGATGTGACTGTGAGGTTGGGATTGTAAAGATTAGGGAGACTCCTGTAGTTATAATTGCCTGTTCAGTTCATCTGCTGCTCTGTCACTCAAGAGTGGCACAGCTGCATTAACAACTCTAATCATAATCTAATTCTCAGATCAAATTCCCATCTTCAATATATCCTTTAATAAAGCTTCCATACCCCATCTTTTAGCCTTAATTATTGCTTCCTGTCTCCCCTGACAACCAAATTAAAAGGTACATGCAGCAGTTCTATAATAAAAAAATAGCACAGATACAACTACTGTACTGCAAATTCACACTAACCTTGTGAAGGTTGGATGGCTTGTGATAACTAGATTTTTTACTGATAGCGCAAGCACTAGAAGATAAGAAATACAATTTTATAATCATGTATTGATTTTTCTTTTTTTCCTGCTAATATGGAAAATTACCTGGACCAGTTTTTAGATTAGCAAAGGGAGAAAAGACAATTTTATAGGAAAACTGTCTAGATCCCAACATGTGGACTGTTTTACTTCTTAAAGCTGGAGCTCTTGACATGTCAGTTGTTGACAGTAGACATTGTACTAGTTAATGGTAAATCCCTTTGCGCAAGAGCTGAGATGCCAAGTCAGCAAGATACTTAATCAGGCATCTACATTTTTTGGCATATTAATATTCTCAAGTCAATAAAACTGTTAGCATGTTTAAAGTTAGTAAATACCAAGGTACTTTTTGAACAGGACCCAAACATTCAGTGTCATGTCCATGTAGCATTCTGGTTTGTTGTACTGTGCAAATGAGGATTTCAGTAAAACAGTTAAACTGTTGTCTATACAAATGTAACAAGGTGGCATGTGAACATTTCTGAGCCAGAAATATATTTCCATGAAACTGTAATAATGGACTAATACAATCATGGTTAATTTGGGAAAATTATTAGAAACATAAAATGATGGGACAGATACAGGCAACAAAAGAGAAGAGGATTGTCAGTGTAGGTAAGGGAGAAAAAGAATAATCAATTATCAAAATATTCCAGTTAATTTAGGAAGGTTTTAAACAGAACAGCACGCTATGGTGTTGAGATTATTTTAAAATGTAGCTCTGGATTTCAAGGGCAGTAAGGAAAGTCTGTCAAGAAATAGTTTCACAGATAAGAGAGGCCTGCAAGAATGCCAAAACTTTAAACATGGCAGATTTTAATTATCCTGATACCAGTATTGATTTGGATAAGAACTGTTTCAGGGCTAAGAAGACAAATGTGTTAGAGAAAGTAGCAAAGGATTTATTTTCCAAGCAATGTGCTGACCAGTTTTAGTGGCTTGGGGCTGTCTTGCGAGTGAACGGATCTTGAATAAACTGGGACGTGGGGGACAATTTAGTGTAGGCGATGAAACTGAAACAGAAAGTTCAGCAAAATGAAAAGGGTTTATCATTTAAATAGATACAGTCTCAAGAAGTCTGACCCAGAAAGGAATGTGTTTAGGCATTCTTGCTTAGGATATCTAAAAGTGAGAAATGAAAAAAGTTGCATAACTTTATAGGTCACTTCTAAAAATGCAGAGATTTCTCCTGTACCTAGATTTGTTGTTATATACCAGGCTTAAACAAGTGATCTGAGACACCAATATTTAAAATTCTAATTGTGCTGGATCAGACATTTCTGCTGGTCTTGGTGACTCCCACCAGTTTTGCAACTGGTGAACTTTTTAACTTCACACTGGTGACCAAAAAAAATTCCTCTTCTTCTTTTTCGTTTTTTGAGACTTGAAGCATGACAATACTGAAGTATACAATCCAGTTAAGTTTTCCAAAGAGAAGAAAACACATAAGACATGTATAGATACATTGCATTTTAGTTATTAAGCTGAGGTAAGGAGAAATATTTCAGTAACTCGAATTCTTCATTCTTTTGTATCTGGTTGTTTTAAATGATTACCCAGGTCTTGCCAGACCCGAAGTTGTATGGATCAGTATTTACCAAAGCTCTTAAATGAACCTTTTTAAAGGCGTGAGTCCTCTCTTTCTATAACATTTATTTGATGGCACTAATTACCATACGGCTTCTCCCATCCTTGTAACATATTTATCTTTACAAGACTCTGCGGATGTAGGAATGTGTTACTACTCCCATTTTTTGTTTTGAAAACAGAAACAAAAAAAAGATGTGATTCATCTCCACGTATAAAGTAGAAGCACAGTTTAAGAGGGGTGGATAAACTGTCTTAATAGTCAATGGAGAGGGATAAGTTGCCTTCAGAGGGCAATTCCTATTACCATGGAAAAGCTCTTGAGGTGAATCACACCCTGGTGTGAATTTCTGCACTGACTACAGAGGGGGTTTCAGTGACTAGCCTAGACCTGACAGCCAGTTATCAGATGGCTGTAGGTGAGTTGAATACTACCCTAAAATCAGCTAGGGGGTCCCATCCTAGTGCACTAAAGATCCAAGGAGAAACAGGGATCACATCTCTGAGCATTTCAGTCCCTTAACTGGCAAGAGCTCTAGAGTCTTGGGTATGGGAAGACTTCCTCATTTTAGTGTCAGATCCGAAGGAAGCTGAACAGTAAGGAGAAAGTGATCCAGATCTGAGCAATAGCAACCAGTGCATCCCAGTCTGATCCCAATATTACAGTAGTCTGATCCCAGGAATAAGAGCTACACTGCCCCTTTTCACTGCTTAGAAACCTAAATCAGGGTGGAATGTGGGGGAAGGGAAGGAAGGGGTGTTTCTGTACACTGCAGAATTAGGCCTTATAACTTTGCCTGCAGAAAAAAAATCATGACCTTTCTGTCCTTAATGTGGTTCAGTTGGGACTCTGTCTATTCATAAAAAGAAAAACGAAGCAGGATTAACTGAAGAAGACCAATGTCAGAACAGCAAAGGGACTTACTCTGGGCTCAGTATCAGGTTTTACCCTTTGCAATCAGAGGTGGAATTAAAAAAATAATTCCCTATCTGAGAGATTGATATCCTAATGACAAAATATTGGCTGTTCTGACATGAAAGGATAAACCTCATTTTTCTTTTTTTAAAGAAATGCTTTGGCTCGGAGAAATATTTAGAGCTGAAACTTTCTTTGAAATCAGCTTTACATTTTGCTGAAACATCAATTTTTGAAGAAAAATATAAGTGTCTGAATAACTCCTTAATAGCTCTGCTCTATAAATTTGATATTAAAGCTACACTTATAAATACAGGAACTATTGGATATTTCAAAAGTTTAGGGCAAAGCAGTTCAGTACCTAAAATGCAAAAGACTTATCTGTGCTACCCACATTTCTTGTGTTAGCAAATTCGGAGTACAAATTCTGTGAGAAAAGTCTTTTATCAACGTTTCTGACACTCATTGTTCTGTCGGTTTTCTTTCTTTGTTTTTTTTTGTTTCTTTTTTTTTGGTCTTTTTCCTTGGGAGGCGGGAATGGCACCAGAACAGATTTATTCATAAATTTATAAAGGTTTGGCTCTGTTATGTGAGAAATAAAAGTGTGGGTTTTTTAATCTTTTCACCTCTCCAACCTCACAATCTTTCTACATTATGAAAGCATGGAAGTACTACAGTATTAGGACAGATGGACATCCTTCCTGACTTCAGATCCTTCCTGATATCTCTCAGCCCTCACTTACAATTGCAAAGGGAATGTTCCTGTTACTCAGCAGGTGATGCCACACCAGGTAACATATGTTTTCACAATTATAGCAATACAGGTGGTTGGGGAAGCACCGTGTAAAACAGCAAATGTAAATGATCAATTAGTTTATGTCATATCAGTCACCCCCAAGGGTTATTGATCTAAGAAAAGAGGGGAAGAAATTCAGTCTCGCATATTTAATTTTGACATAATCATGCTACTTATGTATCTACCCATAAAGGCATACAAATAAAGAAAACAATAGTATATTCTTTTTTCACCATGCACGCTTTAAGAAGACCTTTGAATGAATAATTAAAAGATAACCATACAGAGCTTTGGCACTATGCTTTGAGCATATCCAAGTGAACACCTTTGCAGGCCTACAGCATCTTACTGATAGAAGTTACTAGTACGCGTATGTCGCACTCAGGCAAGCTATGGGGAGATTAAGCAACACTTCAGTCTACATCCAGTACAGTGTACATTCTATGCCAGATCTAGATCCCGCTCTGAGTCTTCAAAAGTTCATAGCATAAAAGCCGCATACATATTCCTGAGTCTGTAACTCCTCGTTCTCATTTTGAACTTAACATTTCCTCGTTAGCAATGATCGCTGTGAGCATCCTATTAACATTATCCTTCACAAAGGAACAAGTGTTCAAAGATAAAGAATCTTGCACAGAAGTTTAAGAAAATTAGTTATAGCACTTCAGCTTTGTCTTTTCTGTTTATTCATTTTCTCTGTTTCTGTTAAACAACATCTATACATTTCTTTCTCATTCCCTTGCTTTTTGCATTTTTATGTTACAGATAAAAAGAAGCAGAGTCCAGAGCCACAGATTAGAGCCAGGTTTGTTCTTTGCCTGCTGTCTTCTGGATGGTATTCCTGGTTGCACATTTATCCAGTTTCAGGTGGACGGAGGGACAGTATTCCTACACAACTTACCTTAGAGCTTAGATACTCTCCTGAGATGCTATAGGTTTCCCTGCTTTTCTCATATTGAAAAGATCTGGGTGAAGTTCAGAATCCTCTAAAATATTACCCAAATTTGCTTGCATTGGAGAACAGATTTGTGCTTCTGAGTCAGAGCAAAGCCCTCCTTTTCTCAGCTGTTCCTATGTGTCCATGGATGTGGTGCTTGATGATCTCCTCCTGGGACTCCCCATCTCCCTGTCCAAGCTGAGACATCTGCTTCAGGATCTGTGCTGGAGCCCAGGAAAGTTCACATCCTCCAGTGACTCGTCACAGACAGGGAAGTGGGGACCCCATGCAAGCACCTCTCAGTACAAGGTCTGGCAGCCCGGCTGGGATTGGGGCTGAAGTGCAGAGCGAGGGACTGTGCCTGAGCCCATGTATTGAAATAAGGCCGGGTGACTTCATCCACCTGATACATTGAGAAAATAATCCCCTTCTTTTTAAAAAAATGAAAGCACCATTCATGGTGTGAAACCAAGCATTCAGGATCTGTAAGCTTTAAAGCATCACACAAGCTAGTTTTAAATTACCCAAGTAACAGAAATACCACTATTCCACTTAGGAAAATATTCTGCAGTCATTCCCCAGCAGATTCCCATTGGGAATTTTTCCTTGACATCGATACACATTTTACGCTTGCTTTATTCTGGCCTGTTATTTCTTGTTCTTGCCTATTGTCTTGTGTGAAAGAGAACACCAACTTCTTACTAAGTAAGAGGTCTTGGAATTCTCCAGTGCTTCCCTTACGGTTATTTTTCTTTGCTTATTTTATTTTTAAAATATTTCATGCTTTCCTGTTTCATTTTTGAAGGGGTTTGACAATCATTTATTTTTTTTAGTTTTCAGATCCTCAAATATTCCTCCAGTCTCTTCTTGATCTTTTCTACCTTTTATGCTCTCTTTGCAATCAGTAGTGTCCACAGGTGCATAAGCAGCTAATTGCATATTTTTATTCAATTACGCTTTTTGCTTGTGAAGAAGTGTTTCTCCTGGCGTACACTGAATCCAAATGAGAATAAACTACTTGTCTTCAGGTACTGTTATCACAGAGCACATGTTTTTCATTGTACTAGGGTTTGTTTACAGTTCCCTAATACACTGAATCCCCTGATGTTACACCAGTAAAAGGATGTTCTCCTGCACCTGACTATTTCTGTTTTGATAATAATAACTATATTTTATTCCTATGCACTTGAAAAAGTGATGATTTTATTCATGTTCTTATAGGTATATTCAATAGCTGCCTGGTAGCTTCATAACCTTATACTAAAATATGATACACTCTCTTCTTGAACTTAACAAAACCATGTCCTCTTTTTTCTGTCATTTTCAATAAACCACCCATAGACTGCCTTGTTTCCCAGTGAATAAAAATGTGTGGTTCAATTACAGGAGCTGATGCTCTGAAGGTTAAATCACTTCACTGTGTCTCTTGTACTCTGTGTAAGGAAAGACTTTGATTAACCAAGTCTTTCACATTAACAATGATGCTCTATGTTGAGTATAGCATCTTGGAATGAAAATGAGCATTTGGATTGCCCTGTTTAATCTTTGTAGCATTATAATGTTAGGGTTTCATAATTTTTTCAAACACATTCATAGCCACAATGATTACTTTTGAGAATAATCCCAAGGCTACAGCCTTGACTCTTTGAGTTTACAAATGAGTGTCATGCTTAAAATGGATTCCATGCTGAGATGTGAAAGGTGGCATTTTTCTGCAAGAGTATTTAGTATTCTCACTACTAGTTTCTAAATGTGAATAAATGTTATCCCTTAAAATAATTCTTTCCAGAGATCTGTTTTCTATATTTTATATCAGAAAATTTAACAAAGGAAGTTCATTTAGCAATCAAGAGGTCTACAATCTTCAGCTTTATTGTAACAGCCTAATTATTTTTTAACTCTTCTAAACAACTTTTGATGTCTCTTTTATTTTATTTTGTAGTCCCTCAGCGAAAGACACAAACCCTGTAACTGTAGATATATGTTTATACCTTACTGGGGTGGTATGCTACAAATATTTCATGTCATGTACATTTCTAAAGCATGGCTCAAATGAGGAGGAGCATATCTAAGTAAGCTGGAAATTTCAAGTGCAACACAAATGCAATCATTGTGAATGCATTTATTCCTTTTTTTGCTTACTAGGTCTCCCAGACAAACAGATCAACATCTATTCAGATGATGATAGATTCAGATTCTACTCAGATTCATCCATTTGCATGGATGACCTCTAGTAGTAATTCTATAGAACTCTCTTCTAGTCATCCTTGGCTCTCTGCCTTACCTCTCTTCATCTGTTTCAATTGTTTCCTATGTGGATATTAGTAATCGAAATGAAGCTCTCCTACACTGACTTGAGCTTTGTCCCAGCACATAGAAGATTGTAATGAAATCTCATGCAGTTTCTGAAAGCTGTTTCTGAAAACTGTGGTCTGCCTCACATATCTGTCACTTCTTTCTCAATATTTCTTTTATATGTCCATTTTTTTTTCATAATTAGTCAGGCTATTTCTTTCTTTTGTCTTCTCCTCCTCTCCTTTATCAAGAGCAAAATACCTATTGTGTTTCTATTTTTTTCTACTTTATTGTGTTTAATTTCTTTTCCCTATTTAATACATTGTTTATATTTTCCTTCTTCAACTGTTTGTTATATTTTTAGCTGTCGTTCACATGGCCTGAAAAAATTGGTTAATTATCTTAGTCTCTTGATTTCTTTGAGCAGAAGAGCAGTCTTAATTTCTAAGGGGAATGCAATGTGGATGGTGGGACATAGTGTATCTGCCAGCCACGGAACTTTTGGAGCAAAAAATGCCCTTGTGACATTAAAGCTAAGTGAGGGTGCTTTTCCTTGGAATAATTCATGAGCCATTCAGTCGTCCACAACCAAAGCAGGTCTACTACCTGCATGGAGACCACACTGACTTTGGCTTTCTATGTAGTTCAGAGGTGACAACACTTCCCACAGTTGCTGTGTCTTCTTCCTGCTCTTTTTTCCCCGTGATCTGTGGATGGCCACTTAAATGTATTTGCAGGGCTACACAACTGTTGTCCTGGTTTGAGGTAAAATAGGACCAATTTTCTGTTTGGTAATTTTACTTTTTAGCTAGGCCTCTTCTAACTATTGAAATCAACAGCATATTGTGCAGACACTGTTCGCTCTCAGAGTGATAAGACCTGTGTTTATAGGTGATGCCCAGGCATGGTATGGGGAGAGGCTCCTGCTTATACTCATTGCTGTAACCCCCCAGGGCAGCTGACTTTGGTATTGGCCCCGTTGGAGGGTCGGAAGCAGAAAAGCGTAGAGGGGTCCCACCTGCGGGGAGGAGNCAGGTGACCCAAAACTGACCAACAGGGTATTCCATCCCATCTGCCTCATGCTCAGTATAAAATCTGAGGGATCAAAGGGTCAGCCTCTTTCTTCAATGGCCAGCGTCCGAGGAGGACTCTGTCTGTTCATGTCTTTGATCCTGATCTGTGCGTTCCTGAATCCAGATCTGGAATCCAGTTCCCGTCCATCACTGAGTTCAGTCTGGGACTTCCTCAGTGCCAGCCAGTGATGTGATCGTCATCCTGGGAGCTCAGTATGGTTTTCTATGTATTTCATTATTTTTGTTTTGTTTTATTATTAATATTTTCATTAAAGTAGTTTAGTTTTTTCTAAACTAATGTCCCTTTCTCTCTCTCCCTCCTGTCTCTGAAGAGAGAGGTGAGGAAGAGCATCTGTCATTCACCTCAGTGTCCAGTCTGGCCCAAACCATGACAACTGGTGCAAAAGATTTTCAAGACATTGCAGAAATGGCCTTGTTGTTGGCTTATCTCCCTTTCTTTCTGTTTCAAAGGGGACTTTGGTTTTTCTGTGGCACAGCCTGAGAAAGAAGTTCAGGACCCAGACTTGGAATTTCATAATTACATTCCTAGCATAAATCAGCCAAAGAAAACTGTGTTATTGCCTTACAGAAAGTGCAGTGCAGGGCAAGACAAATGAAACTGAGTCTGAACAATAGATTAAATGCAGCAGATTTACTATAAATCATGTGCAAAGGTTAAGGAATTTGGCTTGTTTTTTCCCCTTGGAAAAAATGAGACTTTGAGATGAACTGAAAACAATTTTGAATCTATCAGAAGGATTGATAAATCTGCTAACATCACTTCTTTATGAATCCTTATAACGGATTAAAATAAAAACTGGGGGACACAACCATTTCAAAATTTTTCATAAACAGTGTAAATACTTCCACAGTACGTGAAATAAAATGACCTGATAGAAAGATCATCAAAGTCTATTATATTCTTTTTCCCTGACTTCTGTGTACTTTGTATCAGGTCCTTAGCTGCCGGGAAGGCAATATCTTTGAAGAGTAGCAGTAAATTATAAAAACATTTCTCACCCTATTCCAAACATGCCATGTATTTACCTTTCTCATTTTAAGACCATGTTGTAATCTTTCCTGTACCACTAGGACAAGAACATAAAAAATGGATTAAAAATGGACTGACAGCTCCTTGGATTTTGCATTTATTTAGGTCCATTGCAAAATGACCTCAGCTCCGAATTAGCACATGATCCAGAAGATATCTGAAGGCAAAGGATTGCAGAATACTAAATTCTTAGAGAAGTCATAAAGTGGATTCTAGATTTTCAAATAATTTAATACTTTGTCCCATAATTAGACTGACTGCAGAGGTGTTACTTGAATCAATAAAATGTTCTATAACATGAGGAAGACCGGTACAATTCAGTATGAGATAATGTTAATATTCAGACACTACTTAACTTCAGGAAAGAAAGACTTAAGACTAAAAGTAAAAACCGAATTTATATCTCATTTGCCTAATAAACAGAGGGGCACTGTGAAGGTTGATAAGTTCCAAGCACAATCCTTCTTCCCACTATTTAAACATTCTAATTCCATATTTTTCTTCACAACAAATGTTCCTTTATTTTTTTCCCTCTACCACTTTTTTTTTTTCCTTTTCAAGGAAAAAATGGAAGAGCTAGCTATTCAAATGGCAATGGCCCAGGTTTCATGACAAGCTAGTGAATTCACATACAAATATAACAAAAAGTATAGAAAATTCAGCAGTTTCCATAAGCTTCTGAGATATATATTACAAATAACAGCAGTAAAAATACCTTTGGGATAAAGAAAAATGCTTTAGTGGTATCCTTCCCTCAAAGCAGAATCTCCGAGCATACAGTGTACGTAACTGTATCGACATTTGAAGCACTAGCGGTATCATTTCATCAGTCAATAAGAGATCTAGAATTTCTCTTTATGGTTTAAGCCATTGGCATTGCCATATGCTAAACTGAACCTGCAAAAGTGTGTTTGTTACCTATTTGCCTTACAAGCGTTTCCACAATCTACAACCATGGTCCTAGTGTATGGTTTGATAAGATCCAGAGCTCTTCTTGCCTTGTCAGGAAGTATAGCTTGGAGGGAAATTAAAGGCCGGTAGCTTCAAACACTGCCAGATAACTGGCACCACTAGCCTTAAGAAGAAAACATTCCTGGAAGTAATGAAACTGCTTAGCAGCTGATGTCTTGGAGGAAAATAGGGCTCCTGATGGGCAGCTGGGCTGTCTGACCTGCTAGGCAAGCTTTTTCTGAGCAAAACCCTGTATGTTGGCTGCAGGACTGGGTGTCAGCGGCTGCGTTCAGAGGAGATCTGGAAGGTAACCAAAGCCCCCCCCGGCCCTCCCCAGCAATCTGTATCTGCAACCCCAGTCACTGCCCACCAGCTCAGTCAAGAGCTCTGTGAACTTAGGAAATTACACTGTTCCACATCTGTTTATTTCTCCTATATTTTGCATTGGGGGGTGGGGGGGGGAGTGTTTTTGTTTGTTTGTTTCCTGTAAGCAGAGCTTTTTTTTTTTTTTAGATTGGAGAATATTTTTCTCCCTCTGGAGAAAATTAAACATAAATGGCTTTAAGACAATACTGTCGACATTCATGGATATCCTGCAGCTCACAGAATATTACCCACCATGATTACAACATCACTTGTGGAAACTTACTACCCATGTGAGTACATTTTCAGTAGCGTAAATCAATCTAGAAACTCACTGTGCATTTAAGTGAAGTCTAGTCCATATAGGAGGAGCTGTAAACACTTGGTCTCCGTTTCATCACAGCAAAACCACTTCGTTCCCCAGGATGCTTATTTTCCTTAGGTCTTCAACATAATACTGAACAAGTGAAAATCTTGTCAGCATGTGGTTGCCTTGCCCTTTCCTGGCAGCTGTCAGGTTTGCTCTTCAGTAGCAGTCAAAAACACGTTATTGTTTCCAAGTAAAGAAAACGTCACATCTCTTTGACACCACAAGATATGACCCGCTGCTTTAATTAGCATTTTTTGCAGACTACAATCTGAAATGACAGCAAATATTCAACAGGTGCCCTTTCTCCATTTCAGTTGCAAATACAATTAAAATTCAGTTTCCAAGATATTTGAAAATTAACTAAGCAATTTTGCCTATATGATGTTGCAGAAATTTGTAACCTCTAATATGATCATTTTAACTTGCTCTCTGGAAGCTAAAAATCAGTTTTCTGAAGTGTATAAATTGAATGGAACAAAAAAGCATAATTTTGTGTTGATCCTGCCCAGAACCCAAAAATATGAATAGCTCAGGGAATTCTAAACAGCTTGTGAAGTCTTTTGGAGTGTCACGTTAACAAAGTTGGATTTAACATAGCCATGAGAGCTTGGACGATGTCAATAGGACACACCATATTATGATCTCTCTGGCCTCCTGAGGACATCATATACAACCCATTATTATATATCCCATCATAACATGAATTTGGGAAGCTATTAACCTGTTTACCAGTGGCCTTCTGTTAAAATGCTCAGCTGAAATGGTCCACTTGCTGCCCTTAAAAAGCCACCCGAATCCTTATCCAGCTGCAACTTCTCAGGTTTTTATCTCAGGTGTTGTGAGAAGCTTCAGAGCAATTTCACCGTTTTGCCTCAGTAGAGGCAGTAGAGGGGATTATTCTGCCTTTTTGCATTTGTTTTTAATTTAAGCTAAAGAAATAAACCTGTTTAGGACCCCTTACTTTATACAACTTTTCAATTCTGTAAGCTGTTTCCCAATAAACAAATTATACAAAACCAGATGACAGAAAAGTGTGATGATTTTGATCTTATGAGGACCGAGCCTTTAGTGGGTGAACAACTAATTGCACCACCCTGAACATGCTTTTTTTGCAGGTGGGAGGGGGCCATTTCCAATACCCATCAGGCTCTGTCTTCAGTGTTATCTTTACTCATATTCTGCTATGGAATATGTGTTATGTTTTCTGTTCTGGGGTGGGGCGTCGCAGCATGCTACCAAGTTTCTACAACACAAAGAAAGGGATAAATTCTGGGCTTGTAGATATCATGTCCCACTGAGGCAGCATCAATAAAAAATACAAGTTATTTATAATTTTTTAATGAAGGCTTTAGTATCTAGTCATCTCAGTGTCTAGCAAAGATAATACAAAGATACTTCAAAAGGAGGTTACTGTTCTGTTTACCTCTAAATATTTGCATAAATATAATTATTCAGAGCAATAGGTATCTCTAACTGTTCATTTTACCCATCCACTGGTATTTTGTTACCACTTACATCACTATTTACAAGTAGCCCGTGCTGAGATTCTTCACATCTTTCACATTTTTTGATGATTGGTTCTGAAGTCCTCTTGTCATTATGCTGACAGATATTTTCCAAATACTAAATCTAAAATACTTTTGATGATTACAGACCACTACAAAGCCTGTAGGTATATACCTCCTGGTTTCATAAAATGATGTCTGGAATTGAGAAAAAGATGTTTTGTAATCATCATAATATTTTATGAGGTGAAAAACCTCCAGAATTCAATTTCAACACATGTATATCTGCTTTTAACACGTATGAACAGATAACTGTAACACGACTCCTGTGTCTTTAATTCTCAATATGTATTCCAACAAGGATGAGAATCAACTGCTTCTGAAAGGTTCTTAGCTGCAAAGTGATGTGGGAAAGTTTTTCCTGTGACATATGTTGACAAATGGATTTTGCCCTAAAACATCCCAAAAGTGCTTTTGAGAAGAAACAAAAAGCTAAAGTTACAAGTGTTCTGAATTTATTTGAATAATCAAGAGTCCTTTTAAAAAAGTAACAAGTCGTTTCGCTACTGATTCTAGGAGAGTTTGAATCACTGAGTTTTCCCTAGAAAATAATGACTTAATTGAGATTTCTCATGTATTTTACTTTGAGGATGTTGGTTCGTTTGTTTTCCCTTGCATTAATTACCTCTGTTGAGTAACATTATACATGCCCTCTACCTCACAGACCCAGGGAATTCAAAATCCACTTTGCAGGTATTTATTTCCAGGCTCGAACTTTCTAGTTTCTGCAATGCCTCAGCCAGATCTCTGCTGTAAACTAACATAGCTCCAGCGAAGCTGTCTGTGCCTTTGTGTCAACTGGTGACCCAAACTGTGTTTATTTTAATGTGTTTTAAGCCAGCTCTTGGAGCAAGATTATAAATATTGCAGGCAGTACTACCTTCTGCATAAACATACATACATACATACATACATAAAGTTCATACATTAAACTTATATGCCTACAATAAAAATAATTCTGAAGTCTCTTATCAGGCTTTCTGGATGTTTCCACTAACAAATTAGCACAGTGGCCGTTGCTTGCAGGCACTATCCCTCAGAGCGAAGTGTCACCCTGTGTCACTGCCCATGCAGCAGAGCACACTCAGCATTCCTCCGGAGAGCCGGATGATGAACTGCAAATGCCATTTCAGATAAGCATCCAAAAGTCCCAGATGTGGGGTTAGCCTGCGAGCAGGTGACTATACCAGTATAACCCTGAAGCAGGCGTAGGTGGCTGTGGGTAGAGGTGAGTGTCGGGGACCTGCAAGGAGATGGGGTCCCTCAGGAAAAGGAGCTGGGCAGAAGCCCCATGAAACACAGCCCCATCCCACAGAACCAGAGGAAAGCAGGCATGGAAGCCCCAGAGCCTTGTTCAGAAATGTCTTCTCCTGTTACACCTTCACTCACTGACACAGTCATGTCCAAGCATCTTGATAGGGTCCTGCCTTTCACACCTAAGAAACAGGCCACCGTAGAGAAGCTTGCCAGCCCTGTAAAAACCTATATGGGCAATAATAAAATAACCTGATAAAAGGAGGCAGGGAGATATCTCATTGCTGGTGTTGCTGCAAGGAAAATCAGACTGATTTGGAGGTTCTGGCTAGAGGAGGTCCTTGCGAAGCCAATGGTCTGGCCATGGTACCCACATAACAGGATGTTCTGCCACTGTTCTATGCAGAAATATCCAAGAGAAGAGAGACCCGGATACCTTTCGTACTGCTCAGATAATGAGTAGTTGGTCAAGCACCATTAAAGCAGCAAAAGGTCTGGAAGTTTCAACGGACAACAGACTGATTACAAATGAATGGCAAAACATGGTCTCAAAAAAGAAATAAAACTCACTCCCAGAAACAGAAGACATCAGGGATAATTACTTTGCTCTACTCAGCAGCTGAAATATTGTGCCTGATTTTAGGAAGAACGATTTAACAAAGATGTAATCAAATTTTGGAAAATCCAAGATCAGAAAAAAAAAAGAAAAGATGATTAAGAAAATATGATTTCAAACGCAAGAAAAAGAGAATACAGGAAGAACAAGGAGTTTTAAAGGCTTCCAAGAAAGAAACTGAAATGAAGATCTCTTGCCATGTGCAATATTTGTCTTAAAGTTTAGTGCATTCTGTTGGTTCCCACCTGTAATAAGGAGTAGACAGTAACCATCAAATAAGAGGTATTTTGAATATGTTACTGTCTTATTAAATTCCATAAAAGCTAGGACTTTTCAGTAAGGCTTGGTCTTTAATAAAGCTTGATTTTAGGCTTACATAAGTTACACAGACAGCAGATTTAAATTCTAAACACCTTATTTTAAATTTTTCATGTTATTTTAAAACTGAATAAGCTATCTTTTCTTTTTCTTCATGTTCTTCCTGGGTTTTGTCGGGTTGGGGGAGTGGGGGGAGTTGGCAAAATCGATTCTGTGTAGAATTTATCAATTTGCCTGGAAGACCAGGCTTGCTGCATTGACTATATAGAGAAAAATACCAGAATAAGCATTTTTAGAAAATACAATAACGAAAATATTTTTAAAGTGATCATTTAATCTTTTAAATCAAAATTAAGGAAACCTTAGGTTAAACTGCAGAGAATCAATCTCTTTGTATAAAGCCAGCAATTTAAACCATCTGTTTGCTTCAGTGCCTGAGATGGTTTACTCTGCTGGGTTACTGCTAACGCCAGCCAAATAAATAGGCAGGGCTGCTTTGGTTAGTTCCTAACATATGTGATCTTGCTAAGCCTGACCTCTATATTTTAGTTGGTTTTACTTTTGAAGACTTATTTGTGTTGCAATGTGCCTCATTTCTGAATCTTATTTGAACTGGTTTACATAGAATGGAAGTTTTACTAAGCTATCTGATCATAAAGTGAAATGCAGGTGCCTAAATATAGTATCTAGCGCCACCTGAGACAGCCTCAGGTTGAGACACGCATTGAGGTCTGCTGCATGTGCTACAGTAGTTAAAGAAGACCTGCAGCCGAAATAGTTCCTGTCTGAGGAGATGGAACGACAGAAAAAACCCCGAATGCAATTGCAGTGTTGGCTTGGAGCAGACCCAGCACAGAGGGAATCAGCTGAGGCTTTTGCTGCCAAAGTCTAACAAGTGCTGCTTGAAACAGTGTGAACTGACCACCTTATAGACTATAGCTTCAGAGAA
Organism: Anarhynchus alexandrinus; assembly: GCA_008711295.1. Taxonomy (NCBI): domain Eukaryota; kingdom Metazoa; phylum Chordata; class Aves; order Charadriiformes; family Charadriidae; genus Anarhynchus; species Anarhynchus alexandrinus. The sequence goes on from VUYV01000014.1 coordinate 4,478,521, forward strand.
GGGTTCATGAATATACAAATATTACAGGATTTTAGTGTTTTCTAGGACTTCATTTTAGCAAACAATTTAAGGAGATGTAAACAACTCATTCTGAAGAATTTCTAAATAATTCTCTAAATCTCCTAATAAGGGTCTCCAAGCAACTTCACCCCAAAGCAAGCACACAGCACACAGAAATTCAGCCCAGACTTTCAATCTGGAAAACAATTGGAAACCAGTACCAATCAATTAGGCAGTCTTAACTTCAGGCATTGCTACCAGTTTCCCTAAATTAACAACAGGCACTTCTGACCTGCTCTTATATTAAAATTCAGAATACAAAATCCCCAGCAAACAGTTTCTGCATTCAGTGGAATAAACAGCAACGGAGAACAGCAATGAATTTCACAAGGAGAGGAGCAGAGCTGAGCTGGGGGTAGGCCTGGGAGGATTTGTTAATTCTGTGGTGAGACCTAAAGCTCATTTTATTTTATTTACTGCAAGGTGTACAGTACATTTGCACTCCTTCTGTTGACTAGTGGTTTAACCACAACAAATCCAAATGTTTTCCCTGTACCATGCTGTGAGGCTCAAGCAGTGCTCTGTCACCTGAGAATCTCTCGATTGCAGTTTCACTTTCTGGCAATTGTTAAAAGCAATTTATAGATCACAAACCTTCAGCCAAAAGAGATTTTTAATAGTAGATGCTGTGTTTCTTTCCTGTGGTTTCATGCAGAAGGCCATTGTTTATTACTGAAAACAACAGTCTCTGATCCATTAGATAGTTGAGTTCTGAACTGTAATTTCACAACATAGTTTTTCCAGAGTGAATGAGAGAAATTATTAAAATGACATAAAATGACATAAATAATTTAAAGAGAATAATTTGCTTGATATGTCAAGTTGTGATCGTATAACTTCTATACTTAGTTCTTCAAAAGAATTTAGGTAATGAAAAGGAAGCAGTGGTAAATCATCTTCATATAGCACCTGGGTGTCCTGAGCACGACCAGAACCCATTACAGTCAGCAGCACACACCCACGTATTGTAAGAGGTGATTTTTGAATAAAAGAGCTTATATTATGTGTGAACAGGACAAGGAAAGTTCAAAAAGAATGGCTCTTCACTAAAGTCATGCTGAAATCCTTACACGACAGGTTTTGACTCTACATTTTGAGAAACCTAACTAGAACTACATGATGTTTGGCCACAAATCTGATATTGCCTGTTGTCTTCCTTAATAACATATTGAAGCCAACTAAAAAGGCAGGAAACTTGATAACAGGAGTAGAAAAATAAATAAAACTTTAATGAATTACAGTTACAACATATGTTCTCATTTCTTATCTCTCCTTTCTGCACAGTGCTCTTTGGATTGGAGAAAATTGCATTAAAATGAAAGAACTACTTGCTCCAGTAAAAGACTCCCTTGATATACTACTGAAAAAATACTATTACTTTTCTGCTAAGCAGGAGCAGGCATCAGAATGTTACAGGAGATCTTCTTGTTGGCCAAGTATAATCTTAACATTATATGTTTAGTCACTTGCAGAGGGAAGACACATGTGAAACTCACTGGTCTATCGGTAATTGCTTTCCACGTACCAACATCCTGTTCCTCAAAGCACATCTATCTCCAGAGTTTTTTGACTGTAAGTAAACTACATTCTTTCCTTCCTGCCCCAAAATATCAGTTGCCACCAAATTAAGACAACTCAGACTCTCCCTCAAGACTTAAAGTCTTTGAGCATCAAGGACAAAAAAAATTCAGTATAAAATAAAATATGTCAACCTTGAAACACTTCTATTATAGTATTTTGCCCTATTAAGCAATCTCGGACTTTGAAGGGAGGACCACTGATTGCAGGAAGTAGGGGACGAGAGGATTCTGTATCTGTGCACATGGCTCAATTGGATCAAAGGATTTTTAATAAGAAATACATTGTATCAAGAGCCAGGCCATCTTTAGAAACACAGAGCCCTCCCAGATTATTGCTCATAACTCATACAAATGGAGGATTCCCAGGAAAAATCTCATAGAGGTTTCCTGTGCTGTTTTGTAACCCCTACTGCATGACTCCCGTGTTTCTCGGGAAAAAGGTCTTACCAACGTTAACTGGCAAACCACTGAGCACTCACTCTCTGAAGTGACTGTACTATTTTTGCTAAAACTAAAAGATTTTTTTCAGATAAAACCTGAAGCAGACATCTAGCAATAAAGTATTCAGAAAAAAAGCATTAAAGTTTCATCATTATAAGCAACTAACTCAGGGCCTAATAATGGCAATTTTGGGCTTCCCTAATTGACATCTTTAATATTTCTCCAGATAGAAAGAAAAAAAAAATAAAAAAAGATGAGCTCTTACGTGATCTTAAGAAGAAGAGGAGATAGAAAAAAAGCAGAACATTTTGAAATTTCAATTAAAATACATTTTAATGACAGTTCCCCATCCTTATCAACTGACTCTCCTGGTCTCAGAGTAGGTGTATCTATTCACTGCTAACTTTTTTTAAAAAATAAACAAATATAGAGGCTATTATTTTTCTTCAGTATAACAAACAATACAAAATTCCATAAATAAATGAAAATATTTGAATTCTGGGCACAAGAGAAGTCAGCAGAAAATGCCATGAAAGCTGCATTTTAATTTGTCCCTTCTTTGTCTAGGGAGAATCTTTCAAGGTCGTTTGCAATTAGAAGAGCTTTGAACTCTTCTGTTAAGGGAGAGAAAAAAAAAGAAAAGGATTACCTCAGCAGCAGTTTGAAAAAACTGTGTAATGCATTTGAGTTGAAGATGGATATGTCTTGAACCATTACTCCACATCCACATCTGTGGATCTAGTTACCATTTAACTGACAACGAACGAATCGACTTGCCGTTATAGCATGAGAAAAGATTTTTTCTGTTCTTCAGATGCTTTCAATCTGATCCTGAAGAAGTAATTTAGGGGGAACATCTAAATGGGATTTAGGCATCTCAACACCTTTGAGGGCAATAGAACCAGGTACTGAAAGGTACATGGATAAATAAAGAAGTAGATGATAGGTGCTTTCTAGGAGTTAAGGATGAAAAGTAGTCCTGAAAAGCAGAAACCTCACAAGGTTTCTTTTCAGCAATGTTGGCTATCATCAAATTATTATAAAATTGCATGCTACTACCAAAAATGGAATAAAATAGCTAAATTATCACAGAATCATAGAACGGTTTATGTTGGAAGGGACCTTGAAGATCGTCTAGGTCCAGCCCCCCTGCCATGAGGAGGGACACCTTCCACTAAACCAGGTTCCTCAAAGCCCCATCCAACCTGGCCTTGAACGCTTACAGAGATGGACCCTCCACAATATCCCTGAGCAATTTATTCCAGTGCCTCACCCCCCTCATAGTGAAAAATTTTTTCATAATATCTATTCTAAATCTACCCTCTTCCAGTTTGAAGCCATTCCCCCTTATTCTAACACTACACACTCTTGCAAAAGGTGTAGTGTTAGAAAAAAAAACAAAAAACAAAAAACCCTCTCCAGCCTTCTCATAGGCCTCCTTCAGATACTAGAAAGCTGCTATAAGAATGCCCCAGACCCTTCTCTTCTCCAGGCTGAACAACCCCAACTCTCTCAGCCTGTCTTCATTGGAGAGGGGCTCCAGCCCTCTGATCATCTTCATGGCTCTCCTCTAGACTCGTTCCAACAGGTCCATGTCCTTCTTATGTTGAGGGCTCCAGAGCCGGACGCAGTACTCTACGTGGAGTCTCACAAGAGTGGAATAGAGGGCCAGAATTACCTTCCTTGACCTGCTGGCCACGCTTTTTTTGATGTAGCCCAGGATGTGGTTGGTCTTCTGGGCTGTGAGCACACATTGCTGGCTCATGTTCAGCTTCTCATCAACCAACACCCCCAAGTCCTTCTCCTCAGGGCTGGTCTTAAGCCATTCTCCACCCAACCTGTATTTGTGCTGGGGATTGCCCCAGCCCACGTGCAGGACGTTGCACTTGGCCTTGTTGAACTTCATGAGGTTGGCACAGCCCCACCTCTCCAGCCTGTCCAGGTTCCTCTGGATGGCATCCCTCCCCTCCAGTGTGTCGACTGTTCCACAGAGCTTGGTGTCATCTGCAAACTTGCTGAGAGTGCACTCCATCCCACTGTCCATGTCGACAACAAAGATGTTAAACAGCACCAGTCCCAGTACTGACCCCTGAGGAATACCACTTGGCGCTGCTCACCACTTGGACATGGAGCCATTGACTGCAACTCTTTGAGTGTGACCGTCCAGCCAGTTCTTTATCCACCGAGTGGTCCATGAGTCAAATCCAGGTCTCTCCAGTTTAGAGCCCAGGTTGTCCTGTGGAATAGTGTCAAATGCTTTCCACAAGTCCAGGTAGATGACATCTGTTGCTCTCCTCTTATCCAGCAACATTGTAATGCTGTAATGCCATCACAGAAGGCCACCAAATTTGTCAGGCACAATTTGCCCTTGGTGAAGCCATGTTGGCTGTCACCAATCATCTCCTTATTTTCCATGTGCCTTAGCAGAGTTTCCAGGAGGATCTGCACAGACCTTGCAAGACCTTTGCATGGACCCTTGGGAAAAAATATATTCCTGTTCCTTGGCCTTCTTAAATGTCCATGTCTCTGCCAGTATTTAAAATAATGAATACATACAGGTGGAGCAGATTATTGCATCTAATTGAAAATTATGCTTACAGTTAGGTACATACTTAATTTATGGGGGCCTTTGTTGGCCCAAACTAGAGCAATGACTTACATCCCTGGTCGCAAGCCCATCCCCAGCCCTGCTTTGTGTTTCATGGAGCAGCAGGCAAAGCCTTCTTCCTCAGGAGCTCACAAATATGCAGAACCACAGCTATGTCTGTAGAGCCACTGGGAGCGTGGCAGCAGCTCTGCTCACCCCGTGCCACACAGTTTGGGCTGGCCCCTGGGGCAGAGCAACGTTCTGCCTGCCCATGCGTCTCCAAGAGGGCCAATAAAGGGAAGTTAGGATAAGCCTCCTGCATTAAGAATAAATACACGTACATGCATATCATAGTCAGAAAAAACACTGGATAGGTACAATATAATCCCTTGAGTTTTGCTTTTTCTCTCCTTTCAAAGGTGCTCTTTATAGAAATGGCAAATTTTACAGGAGTGAAGTACAGCAAGTCTGATTTGCATAATGCTATTTATCACTATGTACAGATCCTTTGCAGAAAGCTAGAGAAACCCTGGAGATGTATGTTCTCAGCCACAGCAAGCACCTAAATGCTGTCCAGAAGTCCATTACATGCAAAAATATTGAATGTATTTTTAGCAAATGTTCCAGTTTTTGTTACTATCTCTATGACATTCCTCTCAAAAGACAAAGAGAAAAGAGGAATGTAGAGAAAATGCAGTAGCAATGAACTTGTGAAGGGAGACGTGAAGGAACCAACATCAGGCTTTCCCTTGGAGACAGATGTGGGTGTTTAAACCACCTGATCAGATTACCACTGATCCCTACTGAACGTAGAGCAGATGAGGCCATACACTGGGCTCCAAGGAGCCAGGGACACAAGGTCCTAACATTCACACAGGGAATGGCATGAGTCCTGGTCTAGCCCGAGAGGAGAGCACCCTGTCCCTCCTCTTTCCTGAGGATTCATCCCCTCAGCATCAGAGCCATGATGTCAGTAGGGCAAGTCTCTCCTCAGAGACAGCGGTGATTTTTAGAGTATGAAGTCCAGAATACACAACAAATTAATTTAGGGTTAGAGTAGGATGTAAGAGATTCTGTTTTGAGAAGAAATTTTTCTCAGCTTTAATAAAAACAAGAAGTGAAAATGTTTGGTTAGGTAACTAAAATCTGTAAAAATATCAGATGCCAAATGGTGTTCTTCCTCTTACAGTGAGCACATTTTTCAGGGTAAATTGCTCTTTTTTCCTTTTTCCCAAACAAAGTCTTGAAAATTGTTTCATTTGAATTTTTTAAAAAATATCTTTGAAGTGCAGACTAACATTTCCAATATGTTTTTCTAGCCTCTATTATAAACACATTTTCAGTACAAAAACTTTTGGAAACAAATAAAGTCTCTTAGGTCTATTAAATCAAGATATCTTTACTACAATAGTATGAATTTCTCTCCATATCATTAGGCATATATTAAAGTCATCCATATTGCCTCTTGGGACCCGAGGTTTTCGCTTTACATACCTATGAGTTTGTCTACATGGACAACTAAACCAAATTTGTTAATGCTCTTACATAAACACAAACTGATGTATACTCTTAGATCTCTCTGTGTTTTCTCTTAACCTGAACGATAAAGTTTATCTAGGGATATAGTACATCCTAATTTGTGCATGTTACGTGTTCTTGAGTTTCATTGAGACAAGCTTCCTGGAGTTGATTTTCCACATAATTCATTCCTTATTGTGTAAGACCAATTAAAAAAAAAAAAACAAACACCAAAAAATGCAGGGGAGGGAGGGAGAAGAAAAAAAATATTGAAAATATCAGCTGTTTAGCATACCTGCTCAAAGAGGATACTAAAACTCCACTTGGTAAAAAAATACATTGGTTAGGATCAATTTCGTCAATTTGAAGTGTTGTGTTTCAAGGCATGGAATCTATATGGGGAATGCAAAATGTTGCTATAATAAGCAGAATAATAAATTCACTGAGTTAAATCAGAGTCTCACATTTCATTATGTATTTTCTTCTTCTATTATGAGACAGAGGAACAAAACTTCCTCAGCTGTCTTTTCCACACTGCAGTTTTATCATAGCCAACCCATCATAAGAACATCTAATCCACATCTTTCAATGCAATAAGCCATATGGTCATACGGTGGCTTATCCTGACACTCGTTTCTTTATTTGGTTGTGACTAGTTAGTGATTTCCAAAAGAACAGCAGAAACTGATAATTTTCTCATAATTACTATCTTACTAATTACCACGCTTGCTCTCTAGAATATCTCCCCTTGTTGCTTTCAGCCTAAAGATTAGCATTTTAACTGTATGCTTCATTTCAAGCTCAAACATGAAGATTTCAGACCACGTACTTCAGGCAGAAAAATAAGGAAAACAAAAAAGCTCCAAAAATGAAGATGGGGTTTAACTCTGACACGCTTCCAGCAGTTGAAAGTGAACATGAGAGATATTTTTTCAGTATCTGAACACACATGTGGCTGGGTATCTGCATAACGTTTCATGGTCAGTCTGCCTAGGGATTTCTCCAGCAAGTTCCTACAAAGGCAGGGGTGTTTCCATAATGGCTTGCTCAACATGACCAAGTTTTACCCCACAAAAAATGCCATTCATGAATCACAGTGTTTCCAGCTTTCCTAGTGGAAGATCCTGTTCATATGCATAATTTCCTACAAAGAGCCTCCAAGAGATTAGGGTCTAAGGACAGCACCTTGTTACTCCCTTAGGAAGCGAAAGTGACGTGGCATTGATTCATTGACTCGCAACAAGGATGTTACTTTTTCAAATAAGTAGATCTAATAAATAAATATGTGAACTTTTGAAATGGTTTACACTTTTTTTTTCCGTTAACATCCTGAGTGCTCACATTTCTTTCAATATCTGCTTAAATAAATAAAAGAAAAGGATGGGAAAATAGATTTGATAAAAAATACAGAAAGCATTTGATGAAAAAGAAATCTTTATAGATAGCAACAAAAGAGAGGTTTAGTACTTTCCATCATGTCCATTTTCAAGCACCTTATAGATCTCATCACTTCTAGTGTTATGTCTCAATCGTAGATGAAGAAAAGCATTTTGTAAAGAAATAGCTTCTTAGTAAGCACAAGTTAACATATAGCCAGCCTCTAAAAATTATGCAGATATTTAGTCAATTCAATAGAAAAGCTTATGTTCGGTTACAGGTTCCCTCAAGCAACAATGTAACCCCGTAAAACAAAAGCCAACTGCCATGCAACAAACATCCTCATTTTCCCTGTCACTTCCATCCATCACTTATGCTGTGCCAAATAGAAATAGCCACTTTACTCTATTTCTTCATCAATTTGCAATTAAGAAATGACAAATAAAGGCTAAGGGGTAAGATAATACAGCATGTTTACGTAGAGTATATCACCAAATAGGTATTAATGCTGGCACAAGGAAAAACATTAATTTTAAAATATATTTTATGACTACTAAATTTCATTAATGAAACCCCTTTTAAAAGTAATAGTTGATCAACAATGTAAGTATGGTCCATCCACACCAAATACTGCTTTTGTATAAAGATATTTTATATAAATATTAGTAAAACGTAACATATGTGCATCATTTTATGTGTTAAGAGAAATCACTGTGCAAAAGAGCTAGCTATAGCCTTCTCAAAATAATTTTTGGCATTGAAACACAAGATTTCACAGTCAATAATGAGTTTCTAAAGTTGCTGTGCCACATTTTGACATTTCAGTACAGAATTAGAAGTATCTTAATTCGAGATAACTTTTAAATGAAAAAATAACATAATATTGATGGAGTTTAAAATAAACATTAGTCACAGAATGTTCCACACAAGGCCAGACTTTTCTGATGTATTAGGCTCAGAGCTAAGACAGTGGTTGAAATCAGGACCATAGAATAGCAGGCAGGACCGCATTCTCTTATCTCCATATGCACTTGAAGTCTCTTCAAGACTGTTTTGCTCTTTCTTTCTGGTGTATCGATTCAGCTAAAGCATCCACCTACAACAATGAGTTTAAGAGATTTTCAGTCTCTTGTGTGGGGCATTGTTACTACTGCTAGAGTAACACAGAAAAAAAAATAAAAATTTGAACAATCAGTGGCACTGTGATACTTATGTCATGTCATCAAATTAAAGAAATTACTTTGAGAGAGACAAGTAAACACTTACATAAAATGAACGCTTTGAATCAACCCACAGCAGTTTAGATGTGCACCATTTAAATCCCTGCTTTCAAGTTCTATATCCTTCTCAGGCTTCTAAAAGACCATTTATTGAATCAATTAGCTGTGGAAAAACAAGTATCCTCTAAATAATGCAAAATACCTAATGCACGGTGAATAATTCTCTTCATAAAAAGCAAGATTGATTTTGCCTTTGATTATCCTTGCTACACAGAAATACTTTTTCCAATTAAGGTTAAAAAGTTAATGTTACAGAGTCAACAACTTGACAAAATATCACATTAATCAAGAAGTATAAACTCATTGGAATTCCACGTATTATGCTGAAGGAGCTATTTCTGAAATATCAGACAAGTACCGAGATACATGTTCTAGAGCACTGATTAGCAAGGCCTTTTAAACAGTAACATGTTGATTGTACCAATAACATATCTTTAAACAAGGTACTAAAATATTCAGTCTCTCGCCTCCTTTTTTCAGGAACAATTAGGAGCCTAAACGGTTGAAACGATTTCTAGAAAAAATATTATATTCCATAAAATATTTTCTTTAAAGGTAGCTGAATGTATCTATTAACCATAATACCACAATCAGCTCTTAACTATAATGATATGCTTCCTCTCTTGGCCCCCAGTGCCGCAGGGACATCGCTGTGCTAGCTGCTGGGAGTATTAGCACCACTTTGTCCATAACACGGAGGCGAAGTTAATAAACATATTTGAATGCTGCTGTGACTGGATCTCATTAGCTTGGACTCTTAGCTTGGCCAAAATGAGTACAAGAGCTCACAGCATCTCCCCTTTCCTGGAAGGGCTCAGCAACAGGTAGGAAGTGGGTAAATAAGAAGGAGAAACAGGTAGGAAGTGATGGCATCAGTCCTTGGGGTTTCTTCACATGTATCCTTGGTTTGGTGACCAGTTCCCATTGGAGCTGTTGGTGTTCTATACCTCTGAAAATCAGACCACAGAGGTTGGGCGGGGAATGGCTGGAAAGCAGCACTGAGGAGAAGGACGTGGGTTTGCTGATCAACGAGAAGCTCAACATGAGCTAGCAATGTGCGATCGCAGCCCAGAAGGCCAACCGCATCCTGGGCTGCATCAAAAGAAGTGTGGCCAGCAGGGCGAGGGAGGTGATTCTGCCCCTCTACTCCACTCTCGTGAGACCCCACCTGGAGTACTGCGTCCAGCTCTGGAGTCCCCAACATAAGAAGGACATGGACCTGCTGGAGCGTGTCCAGAGGAGGGCCACGAGGATGATCCGAGGGCTGGAGCACCTCTCCTATGAGGAGAGGCTGAAAGAGTTGGGGCTGTTCAGCCTGGAGAAGAGAAGGCTCCGGGGAGATCTTATTGCGGCCTTCCAGTACCTAAAGGGTACCTACAGGAGAGCTGGGGAAGGACTATTTACTAAGGCATGTAGTGATAGGACGAGGGGGAATGGCTTCAAACTGGAAGAGGGCAGGTTTAGATTGAACATTAGGAAGAAGTTTTTCACTTTGAGGGTGGTAAGGCACTGGAACAGGTTGCCCAGAGAGGTTGTTGAGGTTCCATCCCTGGAGGTGTTCAAGGCCAGGCTGAACATGGCCTTGGGCAACCTGGTCTAGTGGGAGGTGTCCCTGCCTATGGCAGGGGGGTTGGAACTCGATGATCTTCAAGGTCCTTTCCAACCTAAACCATACTATGAGTCTATGATTCTATGATCAGAACGGTCCCATACTTGTCATTCTTATGTTCCAGACCGGGGGCAAGATACAGTTTTCTAGAAAGCAGAACTGTAAAACAGATGAGCTATTACAAAAGCAACCTGCCAAGAAAATTCACTTCGTTTGAGATTCAATTTTTGGCTCCCATCAAAGTGACAAACACTTTCAAAGGACTATGATAACTTCAGGGTGTTATATCTTCTTTGCATTCCCACACTCAAAATAAGATGTTGGAGTAATGTTTGAATAACATGTTGTCAAGTCTACAGGATTATGAAGGCATAATGATGAGTGAGACAAAAATATGTACAGACAGATAATGTTGGCTACAATGAAGGAGGGTGTCAAAAAATGAATACTAAGAAAGGACAGTTTCATAAAAATGAAACAATTGCTTGATAATTTTGTTAATGGACAGGGAATAGCACTCTGATGTTGGTTTTATACTGAAAACTGAAGCAAATGAAAGATGTAATAGAGAGAATAAAATAATGATCAAACTTGTTTTTCAGGTAAAGTAATAACTCAGAACACTACTAATAATATGGTTGTTATTATTTTTCTAATTTTTCTACCCTGCACAACGGATACATGTTCTCCCACTGTAAAACCAGTCATAAAAAGATATAATGAAAAGAAAAATTATGATCATTAATTTCACTTTGAAAACCTTTTTTTCTTTATCCCAGAGTGTAGCTACACAAGGACAATTCATAATTTGGCCACTGGCAGTGAGATACTCAAAAGGAATAAACAGAAGCATCTAGTGTTGCCTCCAGTAGTAATAGCTTTGCTGAGAATACCTCTGAGAAAGACAGTGATGAGATCACAACTTCATTTGTGACAGTGAGACAGTATTTGAAGTGCTATCTACACCCCTGTCACTCTTATTGCAGATTTCAGCATACATTGCATACCCATATCAGCTCCTCAAAGTACCGAACTAAACTCTGCTCACTTCTACCTAAGCAGTCTTTTTAAAATCAATGGGATTGTATAAGTTTAACTAAAATAATTTGGTTGGTGCACCAAAGATGAAAGGAACCATTTTGCATTGTACTAATCAGGACCCTGCCTGATATGAATTTTAACTTAAAAAAAAATAAAAGATCATATCATGTGATGGAAAGACTCTTAATTCTGAGGAAATTATCTGTGTAGAATTCAGAACAGCTATTCACAGACTGAAGAATAAAGCCATTAGGCGAGGAAAAAAGAGCTGGGTTGAGGCGGGGCGAGGTGGGGCAAGGGAAGGAGTAAAGGAAAAGGGAAAAAAACCTACAAACCTCTTTGAAGAAATTAGTGGAACAAATTGAAAAAGCTGACATAATTCATCCAGAAGAAGGGAAGGGGAAAACACACATACAAACCTTGACGAAATTTTCTCATGAAAGAAATCTTAGCAATTTGAACAACTGTTGTGTGGGTCACGTCACCATCAAAGAACAATTTTAAGATGGAGAATAAAAAATGTCATCAAAAACATGTTTGAAGAATGACAATTGTTCTTTATTTTCTCGTCTCTGCACTGACATTTTCACAGTAAATATTTTTGAGGGCAAGAAATGGGGCTTCCACGTTTTCATGGTGTTGAGAAGGCCATAACAATAGGGACAGAGAGAGCTAATTAATTTCTAGTAACTTCAGAACATCTACTGGTTACAATTGCAGAATGTGGGACAGGGAGGAGCTTCCTTTATAGCCAGGTAGGCACTTATTAAGGTACAATTCATCCTAAATGTTTGAGACATCAACTTCAGTAAACTGAATTCTACAGCCTGTTTCCCCTTCGTTAACTGTAGAAGGAGCCTGGAGTGAGCAGCTCGGAGCCAATGTCTATATTTAGTTAGCTGAATCCTATAGGAAGTGTCTTAGAAAAGGACTGGATGTCGTTGGATTCCTTTATGAAATAACCAGATTTTCCAGAGTGTTTATTGATATACCGTCTTTCACTTTCAATCAATAAATAATATGATTAACCTGATAGTACCACTGGATTTGGTAGCATTGCTCTCCTTCAAGGCAAACTGTTCCAGTCAACATTGTCTTTTATACAACAGACCTCAGAAATGGAACCCAGAGAGACAGCTGGACAGACACCGCACTTAGAGGTGTGGATGATATTTCTCTGAATATGCAGATAAAATTAAATGTTGCAAAGAACTAAAAGTTAAATAATATAATCCCAGTTGCAGAGTAAATACATGTTATTAAAACAAAAATGCCAGTATGATCATGGACAATCTCCATGTCCCAAAGAGAAGTCATGAGAAATACTGCTGTCATTCACGGTCCAATTCAAGGGCTGGTGTGAACACATGGAGATCCATCCTTTCCCCACGCACTCACCATGCTCTAAACCTAAGAAATCTGGAGGGCTTGTTTTTGCAATGAAAGACAAACCCAGCACCACTGTTGTTTCTCATGCACACTGCTAAAGTTACGATGTTTTATTTTGTCTTTTTAACTTCTTAAAGTTCTCTGTTTTATCTAACTGTTTATGGAATGGAAATAAGGATAGGCAAAAGAGCCATCAATTTCTAAGCCGTCACATGACAAATTAACAATTATTACAAAGCAGCAAGATAAACTTATATGATGATTAATATTAATAGCAAGATTTTAGAAGTTGTCTTTCTTTCTGTTAACACAAGGCATAGAGGGCAAGCATATGATCTCAGGAAAGATGCTTCCTAACTAGACTGATTTTATTCCTAAACTGTGTAAATGACTTGATTTTATATACTCAAACTAATTCTGCATGCAATTATGGCTTCTCTGTCTCAGGATGTGGTAAAACTGGAAAAGGTAGAGAGAAGGAAGGCAAGGACAGTCAGAGGCACAAGGTGACTTCTCTGGTGAAGCAGACTAGGATTCTTCAAGCTGGAGAACCCAGAAGTGTCATGGAGAGAACAAATAGGGAAGAATAGTAACATCTCTCCCAATGCAATAAACAGGATACATTAAGTCAACTAGACTGTGATAGGTTGAGACTAAACTAAAGAGAGTTTAGCTGAGCTATGAAATTACTTGTTACCAGTTGTGGAGGATGAGTATTAAAAAGTGAGTGGGCAAATCCACAACAATACTGTCCACTGAGGGTTATTAAACAGAAAAGCTGCACTGTGAAGTTCCTGAGTCACAACTGTTAGAAGCTAGGAGAACATCTGGAAAAGAACATGTTTTTGTTGTCCACTTCAGAACTTCTCCCCAAGCATCTGCCAAAATACTGGGCTAAAATATCTGTGGCCAAATGTTGTGCAGCAACATCTTACAATGTATGTCAGAATTTTTTCCCTAAATATGTTGAGTAAATGACTCAGTATACTTGATGTAAACAATACACATACAACGCAATGAGAAATACCTTCAAAAACATTTACTGACTCAGTTAATATTTATAATGATATTTGATGTTATGATATCCTGATACGTACCTTGAGATTTCAAACTAACCCATACATTCACTATTTAACCTAATTGCTCCTTTTTATTTCATTAACAGGAAATGCTTTCTTTTTTCTAATGTAGACTGCAAATATTTATATGCTCTTAGGAGGTCACAACCTTCTGTACAGAAAATAGCAAAACATTTAGCTAGCTCTCTCAAAAGAATAACTGTTTCTGTTTGCACGCATGTTATTGTAGAAAGCTTTGGCATGATGATATTTCTCCTTTTAAAAGTTTTCTTCATATTTTGCATTGCAAGGCAGGTTCTAATCTGTGCATTAATAACCAAACCCGAATTAGCAAACTCATTACTAGTCTTGGATGGGTTTCATGAAAGTCTGAGTTGCCAAAATAAATCAAACGAACCGAGTATGTATTTATATTCTACCCCATTGTCTGGTGTGGGCATTAATAGCCATGCTGGCATTAGTCTGTACTCATCAGGAGGTGAGACGTAATTGTTTCTGTCATACAATGTTTGAAAATGGGTTAACGCAGACCATGCGTGATGGTTCATTGCTCTCTGCAGGGTGAACGAGCACTCCAAACCACTACGACTTCTAGTACCCAGCTATGGCTGAGGACTTCTGCACTACGCTGCAGTGTGCGGTGTAGACACATCTAGAACAACTCGCCTGTGTCTTGTAACTATTAGAGCCAGAAGCAGAACACAAGCAGCCCTGGCTCCCAGCTACTCTTAGATCACAGTTCTGAAGGGATTAAGCAGTGTGTGTTAACACATTTCAGCTCAGCTGTTTCACTTTGAGTGCTCATTTTTTTTTCATTTAAAAAAAATTAAAATCTAATCCTGGAGTTTCTCCATGTATTCATTTAGATTTGTAAATAGTGAAGAAAATGTAAAAGCTGTACATTCCCCACTTAACTGCAACTGCCAGCTGCAAGTAGGACAAACTGTGCAGGAAGAAGAAGAAAAAAAAAGAAAAGCTTAAAACAATAGTTGAAGCAATTATGTTTTCCAATAACCCCCACAACCACTACCACACCTGCTTTCCATCTATCCTTATTAACAAGTCTAATGTAAGAGATTAAAAACTAGGGACTTTCAGAATCCAAATACTCATTACCAGCTGTTATGTGCAGATGTCAAAAATTAGGACTTTCAGGTGGGTTACCTGAACCAAAAACAACCTGCAAAAGCCTGGGTCAGTTTTTTTATCTTCTCATATAAAATGCATTGAAGACAAGGCCTCTCTGTTTGGAACAAAAATATTTTAACAACACGTAGTATGACTACCATGGACCAAGGGACGAAAAAGACACTTGAAAAAAGAGGTGGCCTCAGCAGGAAAATGTATGTATTCATGATATATATGAACTTTCTTTTTCAAAGGTTTCCACTCCTATCCCATCCCAAGTAAAGCCATTATTTTGTGGCCCATGGTGTGCCCTTTCAAAATTAGCAAACAGGTGTTAAATCTGGTATTTGACAGCTATAGCAATGACATGCATTGTCTTCACAGCTGTGGTAACTGGCAGCCATTGTTATCATGAGAAGTGCTGGCAATTGAAAGAATAATTTGCATTATTTTGCAATTGCATAGAAATTACTATTGTGCAGCCACTGCAGCCATCAGTCAGCTCTCTGGGCAGAGTATTCAATATCTTTTGTATCAGTGGAGACAGTAGTCCATTTATCTTGCAAACTGGCACTTAGCGTCAACATGTTACTTAGTGGATTAGGTAAATGTGTGAACATAATCTCTGCAGCTTCATGAGTTATGAGATCTTCAGGCTATTGTAGTTAATGGTGGAATGAGACTGGAACATCCACTGTGACCTTTCTCTCTAACCTTGAAAGAGAACGGTCTTTTGGTTACGGCATTTCCATATAAGGGTCAAAGCTGAATTTTCACTTGAATCTGAGAATTTCCAAATCTCCATCCTGAGACTTAGATGAAGCTCAGATCCACCTCAAAACATAAAGGGGTTGTAATGCCAGTGTCAAGGCAAACTTTTCCTATTTAGAGGCACAAGTAATGCAGGCACAGAATTACCACTGGGGGCAAGGATTAGGAAATCCCTTGAATGCTTTCTGATTTGTCATTAATTTTTTCATTAATGGCTTGCTGTGCGATACAAAAGGCTACTTTTGGACCGCAGTATCGCCTCCCTTCTTTCAAAGAGCTCTCACAACATTTTCATGTGTGTTTTCTGCCCTGGACTTCAATTCCAGGCCAAAATCAAAAGGTTTTTCTTCCAAAATGAAAGTATTTGTTACTAAAGTACCAAAAGTTTTGAAGATACTTCTGCTCCATTGTTCCTGGAAAGACAAATATTGATTTTTAATATTGCTTTGTCAAATCTACAGGACCACAGAACATGTTTTTCAGCCTTTCGGTTTTTACTAATACGGGAGACTAAAGAGTAAATTTGTCATGATTTGATATAAAATTAACCACCAGAAAGTGTTACAAATAGAACTATAATTAAAAACTAAGTGTTTAAGAAAGGAAATTTATAAATTAAACTGTTTGCTTAACTTTATGCTTAAATATATCCTAATAAGCAACGTATTTCCACAGTGAATCTACCATAAATCACTTCTTGGAATTATTTATATTTTTGGAATACACAGCCCCAATCCATAAATATTATGTTTAGATTGATTTATTTTAGTATTTATACACAGTCTGTTCTTCAAGCTTCTGGGCTTTTAATTAATCTGGATTTGGGGCATAAATTCTTTATGCCTTGATTAATACCAAGCAGGTTTTATTTAATTAAAGAGACAGACTGGTGAGAGACATTTTAATCAAAAATTTCATATGCATACAGTACATCTGTATTTTTTAATACAAGCTCAGGCACATTAAAACAAGATTTATTCTTTCTCAGCTGTTTTCCTTTTTGAATTATGGCATATTTCTGGTTCATGTGAGGAGTTACCTTCATGCACTCGTTCCATCCCCTGCCTCCTCTCTCGGAACAGCAGAGCGAGAAAATAAGATGAAGTGACAGGAACAAACAGAAAAAAAACAAGGACAAAACTAAAATAATCACATGCTCAGAAGCAACTTGTTAGATATCCCTGAATATTCTAAAAGCAAAAAAGAATGGTATGAAGGCCATTTGATGAGGGGCAAAATAACTCCGGGAAAATACAGGGAATTCCTTTGGTTCGTAGAAAAGTGGAGAACCAGAAACTTTCAAGAAAGAGTATCATATGGTCATATCTTATGTTTTCAGCCACGCTGCTAAGAGGTTAATTTTAAAGCACTATGCATTAGTTTTTGTACGGAAAATAATTGTTTGGCACAGTCATAAACAAAGTTTTGCATCTGTCTACATTTTGTGTATATATGCTCATCAAAACAATATCATTTTAACAACTTTTGATTTTTCAGCATATTTATTTATCATTCAACTATCTCTATCCATGTTTAAGGTTTTTAAGTATCTGTAATTGGACAATACAGTATTTTTTAGAGTAAAAATGATAGTCTTTACAGCTCATAGCACAGATATAGACTTTTCATTTTTCACAGAGCTGGAATCACAATTAAGAGTCATCAGCACTGTGGTTAGAGTGAGACTAGAGTATTTTGGGAAGGATAAGATCTGTTCAAATTAATAGCAAGTAAGATCTGTGAAAAATGGGAGTCTGTAACAAAGTAGTATAGACATCCTATGTCACTCACAAGCAATTTATCTACAATCAAAGGCTGCATTCACAATATTTTGTCTTGCCTATACCTCTTTTTTAACTTTTTAAAAAAAATATTCTATACAAGTATATAAGTATAAGTATATACAGGTTCAATACATACTATTGTGTAAATGGATTTAGCTGACCACTAAAGTGGAAGGGTGAATGTCCCCTCTATTGCAGAGAGAAGATGATGGTCAGGTGCAGCCCCTCTAAGGGAGAAGGAGATTGTGCCTGTCCAACAGGCAATCAGGAATGCTCAGAGGAGCTTCAAGAGCAAGCTGCTTGATAAAGCAAACATAGCAAAGGAGAGTCACTGCACCTGGCTTCAGGTGTTCATAATGCAGTCATGCAAAGCTGAGGTCACCCTAGGTTTGGGGTGACCCAAGTAATCTACTTTTTCTACCTATTTTAGTTTGAAGAAAATTCTATTCTCAGTGCCACTGGCTACAACTGCTCTGACAAGAAAGAGAGCAGACAGTGGTGGCTACTGAAATATTTACGTCTTCATTGCAGATGTCAACATTTAGTCAGAGTCATCCTCTCTGGAAAAGTATTGTCTATGTCTGCTGCCTGCAGTCTATCTGGGACTGGGTGACAGCTGAGAGGAGTATGAACTTGTTGGCAACAAGGTTATGACTCGGCATGAAGCCCCTCCTTCAGAGCTGAAAAGAGACCTTGAGGAGGTGTGTGGGCATTATGCAATGCAACAAGACACGGAGACACAATCATGGGGAACATTTGTCTCTCCCTCCCTTACTTTTAGCTTTCACGGTTTCTGAATTTATGATGTTATGCTCTAGTTTAACATTTCATATTTTAATAAAACCTGGGTTTAGCAGTTTTTCATCTTTTGGGGTGTTTATTTTAAAGACCAGAAGAACAACTTCTTTCAAAGAACTGACCATTAAGTCGTCTACTGAAAGATGTTGTTATAATTATTGGAAGCTTTGAGAAGTCAGTTCTCCCCCAGAGGAGAAGGTTTAACTTTTCCAAACTCAGTCAGACACAGAAGCTGAGAGTTTATCATAGTTTGTTTGCAAACCAATTCATGTCTTAGTTCATGCCTAACCTCATTTTTTGAACTTTTCAGAAACTTTTTTCCCCCTAAACTCACCATTTTTGGAGCAGAAAATTACCTCAATGGAGGATTCTTTAAATCTAGACATGATATCTACATCTAAATTACTCATCTTATATTTCCTTTATTAAAAAAAAAAAAAGAAACAAGCCAGACAAGCGTTTTTTTCCTGAAAGTATTATCTTGGTGCTCATCTTTAAAGAATATAAAAACTAGCTAAGATTTTTACGTCCAACTTCTTGAGACTAATGCAAGGTTTGATGGAGTCCATCAGATGACAAGTGGAAGAACAGAAACTCACATCCAAAAATCAAGCTGAACCAAGACTAATTTGTGTTGTTGCCTTGCTAGTATATATTTATAGATAACTTTGTCATAGAAGCAGGTAACGATTGGTATATAACAGAAAGCAGGTAACAGGTTAGCATTACTGGCAGAAGGTAACTGTCATATTTTTTACAATATTGAACAGAACAACATTTCTCTAACTAAACAGCAAGACTTCAAAAATCAATACCTATCAAGACATCTGAATTCTGAAATCTGTACTTATTTGCCCCAGGTGTTACCTCTCTCCAAAGCAGACATTCTAGACCAAGCATATGTTTAAGAATATCTGTTTCTGGAAACATGGGAAAAAATTCTGTAAGTGACAGTACATGAACAATAACTTTCTCTAAAAGCCTTGGAGTTGAATTTTAAAAAAATAAGCAAAAGCCACAAGGTTGTTTTTTTTTGGGTTGGTTGGTCTTGTTTGGTGGTNCATTCAAACACAGTTCACATGGGGTCTTTAGATAAGATAGATTATACCAGTGGTTGAAAGATGAGAAGTAGCAATGATTTTCATTCTTTGTTGAATTTGGATAGCTGAGGGCAGATGTAGAAAGTTTTGTCTGCCTTCACAAATCTCTTCAGTAGTCACCACATTTTTCAGTGTGATGTCCTTAAGCAGTATTTTTGCCAAGACTTTTGTGTGTTGTGCAGCAACTGGTTTTAGAGAAGACACCTACAGAGCTGCTCTCTGTCCCTCTCTCTGACATACTCTCGAACACTGATTCATAGTGTTTCACCATTTGCCTGTCAGTGTCTCCCTTCGTTCAACTGAAAACTGTTTCAAGGTTTTGTTTCACGTTAAAACCATCTTAGACGTGGACAGCACTCCTAAATATTATGGTGAAATAAAACAGTCAGTGTATTCACATCAGTGAGATGAACCACCAGAGCCTCCCAGAACTACAAACACACAGCGGAGGCTGGTTGCCACTGCTATTCTGTCTACTCTTTCCTCTCGATGTGTAAACCTTGGTTTATCCCTACAACCACCTCCTGCAACATCTGTACCGGTAAACTGGTTGTAGGAAAGGGCATCATGAACATGTCTACCTGCAAGGCAAAGGTCAACACCAGACAAGATATAGAATAATAGAATGGTTTGAGTTGGAAGGGGCCTTAAATATCATCTAGTTCCAACCCCCTGCCAGGGTCAGGGACACCTCCCACTAGACCAGGTTGCTCAAAGCCCCATCCGGCCTGGCCTTGAACACTTCCAGGGATGCGGCATCCACAACTTCTCTGGGCAACCTGTTCCAGTGGCTCACCATCCTCACAGTGAAAAATTTCTTCCTAATATTTATTCTACATCTACCCTCTTCCAGTTGAAAACCGTTACCCCTTGTCCTAACACTATACCCCCTGACAAAGAGTCCTTCCCCAACTTTCCTGTAGGCCCCCTTTAAGTACTAGAAGGCTGCTATAAGGTTTCCTGGAGCCTTCTCTTCTCCAGGCTGAACAACCCCAACTCTCTCAGCCTATCTTCATTGGAGAGGTGCTCCAGCCCTCTGATCATCTTTGTGGCCATCCTCTGGACTCGTTCCAACAGGTCCATGTCCTTCTTATATCAGGGGATCCAGAACTGGATGCAATACTGCAGCTGGGGTCTCACCAGAGTAGAGTAGAAGGTCAGAATCACCTCCCTTAACCTGCTGCCCATGCTTCTTTTGATGTAGCCCAGGATGTGGTTGGCTTTCTGGGCTGCAAGTACGCATTGCTGGCTCATGTTCAGCTTCTCATCAACCAACACCCCCAAGTCCTTCTCCTCAGGACTGCTCTCAATCCATTCTCTGCCCAGACTGTATTTATTAATGCGATTGCCCCGGCCCACATGCAGGACCTTGCACTTGGCCTTGTTAAACTTCATGACTTTTGCACAGGCCCACCTCTCAAGCCCATCTCATATGAATGAAACATATGTTGTATATGTTATGTAATAATGTTCCTCTCATTACCATTCATAAGAGCTCTGTTGTGAGGAACAGTGCCAAAGGCCTTACAGAAGTCCAGATAGACAACATCTGTAGCTCTTCCCTTGTACACTGATGTAGTCATTCATCACAGAAGGCCACCAGGTGGGTCAGGCCATGCTGGCTGTCTCAAATCACCTCCCCGTCTTCCATGTGCCTTAGCATAGCTTCTAGGAGGATCTGTTCCATGATCTTCCCAGGCACAAAGGTGAGGCTGACACGTCATAAGCTAAACACTCTGCAAAGTGCTCAGTAGGAGCTTTCCATCAGAAAGTTAAGTCCTATCTCCACTGAACTTAATGGAATTCTGCATGAAATTAGACCCAAATTTTGTACAATCTTCATGGATTCTGCACAGATTTTGAGCAGAATTTGTTATTATACTTGCATTAAAACACACATAGCTACCTCCATTCAGACTGTGATTGCTAGAAAAACAAGTGGTGCCATTGAGACAGTTGAGGTTCAGGTCAGATTGAACAATGAAGATGGCAAGTGTTACTTTTATCCTTAGCTTCATACCGCCACCATGACCCACATTTTTCCCATAGTGTCCCAAAAAGTAGCAAAGTGTACACCTGTCAAGTATTGCACTTACCTCACAAGTTGTCTCTGGGATTTCAAAGACCTTAAAGAAATACAATATGCTAGTACAAGGAGTCAGAAAATGGTAGTTTTTTGTTTAGATAAGAAAAATTGGAAATTTTCCCCATGAGTTGCATGGGAATTGCATGCTAATGTCATTTTGATTGCTGGAAACATCTTTTGAATAAGTGTCCTGATATAAACCAAAAAAGTAATATAACTGTTCTGAAAAGAACCACATTGCACAACAATTCTGCAAGGCTGTCTTTATGCATACACTGTTTCCCCCCCCGTCTTAGCAAATTAATGTTGGAGTTTATCGATTGTATTGACAGAGAAAATGGTTGCAATGTTTGAAATATCAGAGTCAGACTTCCTGTGTAGAATGAAATTTTGAATTTCATTAATTACTTTATTACCACAAATTGTTGGAAGAAACATGTGTTCTTGGATGTTAATTAATAGCTCATTATTATTATACAAATTAACTTGGCAGCACTATGTACCGTATATTTGTGGAATAATGAATTGCATTAAAGGGAAGCCAAGATGGCAAACATTGAAGTGCATGCATCTATTATCTGCTCCTTATAAATTCATAAGCCTTTCCTAGGGCGTTAAACAGAAATCCTAATGAGAGGCACACTAGAGTCAAAAGAAAAAAAGAAAAGAAAGGACTAGGGAGAAGGATAAAGAGCAATGCACATACAGCTTGAAGTGCTGAGCGTTGCACTGAGAAGCAATAGCTACTGTTTCAGTCCCAAAGGCATTTGCTCTTAACTGGGTTGTCATAAAAGCTGGGAAAGCCAAGAGCGTACTGCACAGTAATGTGAGTTTTCAGTCTGACCTGTGAAACTAACAGTAGCGATAGGCTCCTCTCAGCTGCTCCGGGAAGCTGGCCTGGATAGTAACACGGAAATTCAGGCGTTCAAAAGGGAAGTCATCAAAGTCTTACCTACCATGGTGAAACACAGAGAAGACTTGCCTTGCCTTGCCTTGCAATCCTTTTCCTTTTCCTTCTCCTTTTCCTTTTCCTTCTCCTTCTCCTTCTGTTCTAATTTTTAATGTCTTTTAACTTCTTTGCAATTTGGCATTTCTCATGTCATTTCTCTAAACTTTTATATATCCTGAGTATTATATTCTCTGCTCTCTCACATTACTTAAAATGTTACACAAAAATGTGTACATTCATATAGCTATAAAACTTCATTTTGAGTACTGAAAGGGGGGGGTTTATCTTCTGTTTGGTTAGATACCCAAGATCACTTCAAGAACAACTGTGCATTCAAGAATAGTATTTTTACACAAAGTTTACATTTTCTAGTGGACAGTTTGCATTATGCTTCAGAGTAGTCTGAAGTAAAGAAAAGAAACACCACAACTTTCCCAAACTTTATTTCACAGATTAAGCATCTCAGTAGGATTTCAGAAAATCAGCTGTGTAGATTTTCAGCAAGATATCACTTTGAAAAGCGAAAATATTAGATTTTGTCCAGTTGTAGGTTACTGATTTCTTGGGTAGCAAACTGAATTGTCAATGTATCAGATCAACAGGGCTGTGAGAATATTTCAATTTTTTCATTATTTCGTCACCAAACAATATTTATTCAAAATTTTTCTCTCACATTTAGATAGCAAAAGGAGCTATCATGAGATGTGAGCTGGAGAGATGAAAGGTACAAAAAGTCAGCCTTAATACAGCCTAGGGAACGTAGTGAAGGCAGTGAAATTATCTGATAGCGCTAAAGCAGTCCTGATATTATCAATAAAGGGGGTTGACAACAGTTTCACCTGTCAAAAGAGAAGACACTTTCTTTGATGTCACCTTAACATGGACCTTTCATTTAAGTTTCTATTCTCCTAACTGAGATAAACCTACCTAGACAATTTCTATCACTTTTTTACTTTGCATTTTTAATTTTCTGTCTGCTCTAGTTATATTAACCTAGATGCCTGGATCATTATTTTATAAAGTTCAGGGAAGAATAGTTTAACAGAAGTATTGGGCTGTGGAGTGGAGATAACATATAAATGACAACCTGAATTTTAAAATTAAAAAAAAAAACCAGTGAACCCAATTCTCTTTGAGTTAATCTTGTACAATGGGTAAAAAACACTGGAATCAGTCCCCCTTCTCAGGAGGACAGGGAGATAAAAATGACAAAAAGCTGCTAGTGGGTCAAGGTAAAGACAGGGAGATCACTTACCAATTACTGTTATGGGCAAAAGAAACTGGAGTTGGGGAATTCAATATAATTTATTGTCAGTTAGGCAGAATAGGCTAATGAGAAATAAGAACAAATCTAAAACCACCTTCCACCACCCTTCCTGTTGTGGTTTAACACCAGCTGGCAACTAAGACCCACACAGCTGCTCACTCACTCACTCCCTGGTGGGATGGGGGAGAGAACTGGAAGGTAAAAGTGAGAAAACTTGTGGGTTGAGATAAAGACAGTTTAATCGGTAGAGCAAAAGTCATGTGCACAACCAAAGTAAAACAAGGAATTCAGTCACTACTTCTATCAGCTGGCAGGTGTTCAGCCATCCCCAGGAAAGCAGGGCTCTATCACATATGACCATTACTTGGGAATACTAACTCCATAACTCCAAACATCCCGCCCTTCCTCCTTCTTCCCCCAGATTTTATTGCTGAGCATGATGTCATATGGTATGGGAAATCCCTTTGGTCAGTTAGGGTCAGCTGCCCCAGCTGTGTCCCCTCCCAGCTTCTTGTACACTCCCAGCCTCCTCACTGGTGGGGCAGCATGAGAAGCAGAGAAGGCCTTGACGCTGTGTAAGCACTGCTCAACAATAGCTAAAACATCACTCTGTTATCAACACTGTTTTCAGCACAAATAAGCCCAATACAAGGTACTACAAAGAAAATCAACTCTATCCCAGCCAAAACCAGCACACCTCCGTTCTTCCCAGGCTTAACTTCACTCCCAACTCTTCTACCTCCTCCCTCCAAGTGGTGCAGGGGGACAGAGAATGGGGGTTGCAGTCAGTTCATTGCATGTTGTCTCTGCTGCTCCTTCCTCTTCATGCTGCTCCCCTGCTCCAGTGTGGAATCCCACCCATGGGAGATGGTTCTTCATGAACTTCTGCAATCTAGGTCCTTCCCACAGGCTGAAGTTCTTCATGAACTACTCCAGCATGGGTCCTTTCCATGGGGTACAGTCCTTCAAGAACATACTGCTCAAGCTTGGGTCCCCCATGGGGTCACAGGTCCTGCTAGGAGCCTTCTCTGGCATGGGGTCTCCACGGGCTCCAGCCTCCTTCAGGACCCATTCACCTCCTCCAGCATGGGGTCGTCCACAGACTGCAGGTAGATATCTGCCCCACCGTGGATCCCCATAGGCTGCAGGGGGACAACCTGCATCACCATGATCTTCACTATGAGCTGGAGCACCATAAGGGCTGGGACCTCTCCTTATTCACTGACCTTGGTGTCTGCAGAGTTCTTTCTTTCACATATTCTCACTCCTCTTTCCCAGATGCTGTTGTGCAGCATTTTTTACCCCTTCTTAAATGTGTTATCACAGAGGTGCTACCAATGCTGCTGATCAGCTCAGCCTTGGCCAGGGGTGGGTCCACCTTGGAGCTGGCTGGAACCAGCTATATTGAACATGGAGGCAGCTTCTGGTGTCTTCTCACAGAAGCTGCCCCTGTAGCCCCCCACTACCAAAACTTTGCCACATAAACCCAATACAGAGAGGAATGAGAGGTGTCTGTGGTTGTTTCAGAGATGGTTATTAGCAAAGTCACAGCAGTGACTACAGCAGCATACCTGTCACCTTAGAAGCAATTCCAAGGAGCTAAAAAGATATTCAACAAAAGTCAAAGACACAAAACAAAGTACTTCATATCAATTATCAAATGATAATTTGATAATCTGCCAGTGGGTACCTGGCAGAATTCAGACCTTTGTAATCTGATAAACTAGAAGACCTATTTCCTTTAAATGGACATATAAGAAAATAAAAGGCATGCACTCTCAATAATCTTTATTTCCTGCTTTGTTTCTTTGGTGTTTGATAAGTTCCCTTTCTGGGCACAGCCTGGGTCTAAGCACTTTTATTCCTGTGTAAGGGAAGTATTACTAAATCCTAAAATCTGCATAACTTGCTTGAGGGAAACCCTACTTAGTGCACGTGTCTTGTACAGCACATCAAAGATCTCAGCTCTTCAAACACGCAAGGGGAGATCCTGGACTGGAAGACACCAATTTGCCCATAGGTAGGCTTCTATTCCTAGATCATGTGTCACAAAAGCAAAATTCAGAGTTCATTATAACTTCAGCTTTCCTTGCCTGCTTCAATAGCTTTTGGGAATTTTAAGAAATATCAGAATACAGCATCAAAAGATGTCAAATGGAGAAGTAACATATTTCCCAAACTGCTGGTGGTCATCTAAATATACAACAGATAATTTTCAGACAGTTATGATTGTCTACATGTATCTATCTGTAACTGCAACACAAATTGCTGGATTATTGTAAATTTAGTGCTCAAAAATTCAGTTCAGTACAACATCTATTCTTTATTTTTCCATGTGCAATAGAAAAATCCAGATAAATATTTCATATTTTAAAGCCACAAGCAGGGAGAATGTGATGAATATTCTCTCTTTGACAACCCAGCTGACATTAGGATACCATGTTCATGCACAGAGGTCAGAGCTGGTGGCCCAGGTGCCCAAGTGCCAGGCCTGTCTTTGATGTCTCCTTGTTTCCTTGAATTAGAGAGAGGCATAGAATCACACTCCGTTACTATTTTATTTTACATCTAAATATCTGAGGAAGCAGATACAATAAGAGTACGGTAAACATCAGAGTCCCTTATTGGGCACCTGTTTAAAACTTGTAAGGTAAAAGTTATCAAGAAATTATAGCTTAAAGGTTCCCTAATCTTTGCTAACAGGAATTTTCTGATCATCATTTTCAGCTTGCAACATTATACAGTTCGTCTGTATAACTCTCTGTCAACAATTTTTGTACCAGAAGAAAGTAATGGTGAATAAGGTATGACAGACAATCTTTTTATTACTAATGGTTTCATATTATGAACAGTTTTTAAATCTCAGTATAAAATATCACCTGAACAGATAGTCTTGAGTAGGGTTTGGAAGGAAAAGAAGCTAATTTTCTAAGGGATTTCCTGATAATGACAACTCTTTTAGGTAAAAGTGCTCAACGACTTGCCACAGAACCAGAATCATGTAATTGCCATGTCTCATATTATATTTTTTCACCGCCAGGTGGTTTCAGGGAAGGGACACGGGCAGGTCGTGCTTTCTGAGTCATAAAGATGTAGCCAGTGATTACAGCCTGTATATCAATAATTATTCATAACGTGTTGAATTTCTTAAAAAGAGAAAGTGAATTACATCAGTGGGACCAGGAGCTCACTCATAATTTTGGTGTTTGTAACCAGTGATATTTAGGTCTATAGGCAGAATGCACAACTAGCACATTTTATAGGCAGGAGCTGAGTTTTGTTTCAGGAAAATGACAGATTGTGCACAATATCTTCTTTCAGAGTCTGGTTATAACCAAGATTAATTTAGATCAAATTTAGATCAAATTTAGACCAAAGCATCTCTTAGGCCGATTCTTGTAATTTACAAAGTTCCACATATTACACTTATTCTGTAAAAGAACCTTCTACAGAGGGATAATACCTTTGATATTATGACCCTAACATAAAAATAATAGTTTTTATTTTCTGTATTTCTACGTCAGATGGCATTTGTGAGCTTACAGATAAAAGTAAAAGCTTCGTCTTCATATAGCATCTTACAATCACTAACCTTCTCTTTTCCAAGGAGCCAAGGGAACAATCTGCCTGATCTTTTGAGTTCTCCCCATGACTGGACATTTGAAAAATCCAGTATAACTATATAATCAGTCTGGACTGAGCTGCATTAGCCAGCCGTGTGGGGCTGTGTGCCCCAAATTGCCTTTCCAGATGTTTTGAACATCTTAGTGCCTCTTGAAATTTCCTAAAAGTGAAAATAGAGGAAGCTACTCAAGCCCTACCCGTTTCATAATCCTGCACTAGTGGCTGCAGTGTTTCCCATTGTACTACGGCACTTACAAAATCTCTTTCAGAAGTGTTTTTCAGTGTTGATTTTCAGAGTGGACGTGTGCATATATCATAATGTTTTGAGGAGAAAGGGTTATACATCGAAATAGTTTTTTCTGTCTGTGGAAAATGTTTTACTTTTTGCTGGAGGTAGAATGGGGTCTTGTTTTCCTGTTCTACTGACGCTTGAGCTTTCCAGCCTAACATCTCTCACCTTCTCACTCCCTGAGGAATTGCAAGAGCTTTTCTCAAAATATTTGGTTTTCTCTGAACACCCT
This sequence comes from Anarhynchus alexandrinus, assembly GCA_008711295.1. Classification (NCBI taxonomy): domain Eukaryota; kingdom Metazoa; phylum Chordata; class Aves; order Charadriiformes; family Charadriidae; genus Anarhynchus; species Anarhynchus alexandrinus. The sequence goes on from VUYV01000014.1 coordinate 4,506,510, forward strand.
GCCCCTTCCCCCCCAAATCCTAAAGTTCTTTTTTAAATTAATTCAGAAACTGCTTGTGTAATTAAAAATCCTGAAAAAAAAACCAAACAAACAAAACCAAACAAAATAAGGACACGATGATGATATTCTCTAAAACTTTAGACAGGCACAAATGTCTTCATTTACAACATTTATATGTACAAAATGGGATATGATATATACAGAAGAACTCTGTTTATGAAGATAATAGAGTACAGCATATACGACGTGTTGTTTTTCTGGAAATTTAATTAAGTGAAAGGAAATCCCAGGTTGATGGGTAGGCGGTGGCATGTAAATCACTCTATGTGTGAAGCAGCTAAGATAATTAAGATGTCTTATTTCATGTTCAAAGCTGTAAAATGTTAAATCCTCATGACTCGCACTAAAATTAAGAATCTGATTTTACTAACTAGTGAAATTCTTTAGTTGTAATTTGAACAACTTTTGAGGATTATAGATCCATATGCATGCTGGCTAAAGAGTAGAATAGTATTGATATAATTAGGGTGACACATCTCCTTTATTATAAGTAACCATCTTTTGTTTCATGAGTTAAGGTATGCTGAATCTCTGAAACAATTGCCTGTTTAAAACATAGAGCACTACTTGAAGAAATCTAGTACTTAAATAAAAAATCACAAAGCTCAAAAAAAAGAGAAAAAAGAAAATGTCTTCTAAATTGCAAGCTGAAACTTTTATATAAGACCTTGCCTATGCAAATACATTGTCTGAACCTGGGAAATGCCATGTGACGAAGAGCACTTACGGAAAAGAGCATTAATGGATGCTCAAATAAATGGTTTCCATTTTCTGCACTTCGTTTGAAGGTACAGGTTTGGTGTTGTGTGGAGTATAATGTTTAAGATGTGGCAGGAGCTCAGGTCTGTCTGTAGATGTCCCTGTCCTACACTGGCATCTCATCAAAGCCTTTGTTGCCATCTTCATCCAATTCAGCAGGCTGTGAAAAGGGCAGGACTGCACAGTAGAGTAAAGAAATTTTTTTATTTTATTCCACTACTGAAGAAATTGGAGCAGGAGGTTTTTGGTGACAGAACTGGAGAAAGAGGTTTCTTTTTTGCTTAGTTCCTCTCAGAGAAGAAATGTCTTCCAGTTCCTGCACTGAAACTGTTGCTTGAACACTGAAGGACATCACCATGCTAAGGAAAAGATCAGAACTGTGATTAAACAAACTCCAGAGGTACTTTTTAAACAATTGAATAGGCTGTATTTGCTGAAAGTTATTTCTTTCCCCAAACCACCAGTTCAGATGCAGTCTTCTGTACTGACCATAGACACAGTATGTGTTTATTCCACAGTTGCAAGAATAAAAGGTTTTAAATTCCCTTTGGAAGATTTTTTATATTAATGTCTTTTTTCTTTTCTTTTTTTTTTTAAATGCAAGACTTAATTTTGATTTTTTTCTAGAATAATTCTGCTACATCTACTGTAACTTCCCTCTATATTATTTTCTTGTTTTTATGAAGAGTAAAGATTATTTTATCTGTAAAATTATCATATGCTAACAAAGGTTGTAGAGAGAATAACGTTTGTGTACTAGAGTTTGTGTACGTATGAGGTGTAAAGGTAGCTCTGATGTGAGACTGAGGCACAGTCTTATATTAAATACTTTTAATTAGTCATATTAATTTCTTACACACATTCACTGCAACAGGAACTACAAAGGTAAAATTCTATCAACTCAAAATAGAGCCTCAGAAAGCATGACATTGATATTTTCTAAACTTAATGGATAAATTGTATAGATGTTAAAGAGCAATATTTGCCATAAATTTTATGAAAAACATGGAAATGGAGGTGGTAATAATAATTCTAATACACCCAAGAATTAATCTGATATTCATGTTTTGAATAGCCAAATGCAGAAAACAATATGGTAGCTGCTGCATAAGCATCTATACCATAGTGTTGTCATTCACATGAACTGTGGTACTGGGATAACAAATTGAATACTATAATTTTAAAAGATTTACTTCTGACTAAAATGATCTTGGTGGGGCTAAGCCTATGTATTGTGAGGAATATGAAAGGCATTTTTCTCTGCTTATGTTTCTGCTTCTTTCCAAGGAAATATTAAAACTCTTCCACCAGTTATTCATTAAGATGTACTTAAGAAAGGAATTTAGCTTCTTGATTCAAGACAACACTGGAACTGTGTTAGAAATATTTGAAATGTAACAAGTGTATATCAAAGGCTGAACTGAACTTTGATGTGTAATAATTTGCAGCTGATAAAGACAATGCCATTTTTGACATGAATTATGCCCTACTTCCGGCTAACTGTCCGGCACATACACTACTAAATGCATTGCGATGCGCTAAGACATCATTTGATCTTGAAGGTTGGATAAGACATATTTTTAAATATGTTTTTTATATGTGTCAGCAGAATTTCCAAGTTTGCAGAGATCTCACTTTTCTGACTTTAAATACATGGAAATGTAGACGCTGGTCTTCTCACATATTTCTATATCATAACCATTTCAGCTACAAGGTATAATATTTTCCAGTTATAAGAAGTAGAAAAATACTTATCTCAAAGCACTGGTAGTTCCCTAAATGTACCTTTAAATAAAATATTTTTATATTTCCATCCAAGAGGGATGCTTATTCTACATTTAATGCAAATGTGAAATGTATTATATTAACCATATGCTGTAGTGTTTCAACACAAATCCAGTCCTGCTCTTTCACTGTTTCCTTTTGTCCATATATTTTCAAACAGATTTTCACTTGCTATAGAAGAAGTAGATGGTGCAACTGATCTGTGACAGTAATTTAATGTTGCATTGTACATGACTTTCTCAGTCATTATCTAAAATGACAGCATAAGTAAAGAAAGTAACTTGTTAATTTAAAGAATCACTGGAAAAGTCAAAACAACATCTGCTTAGTCTGCCTTACCCTGACAGAATATACTGATCCATTCCGGTTGTCCATTTTCCCTAAGAATCCTTTATGAATATAAATCTTCATTGTATCAAACTTCTTTCACCTTAGATTTCAAAAGATTTTCTGTTGCCTTGACAGAATAGTTACACAGTCCACAGATTTTTATGTGCCATTTCTAACATGTTCATCATATTATATTAGAATTCAACCAGCCAGGTTAGATGCTATATACTGGGCGTAATTTTATAGGATTGTTGGCATCACTTCCAGCTATAAGAGAAAGGATCCTTTGCCCACTTAAACTGTTATTTCCTGAAAATTATCAAAAGAATTATTTGTAAATTCTCTGAAGCCTATTGCAAGAATTTGTTTTCAGAGATCAAAGTAGAAGAATGATATATCTGCTTCATGTTTATCAAAGTGATTGGACAAGGCTAAGAGTAAAACCCTTACATCACACTTTATTTTGTGGTCAAAGGAAAATAGAGACATACAATTCATCCCACTGAAGTAGAAAGGTGCTTATTAGCATCACTGTGTTTTAGCTACATTTTCAACTGGAAGTGATAATTTTCACAGTTCGTCAGTAGGTGAGACTATTAGGTGCTGGTAAGGCATAATAGTAGCCTCACTGCATTTATTATACTGATATTTTAATTATTTCTAAAAAATATAAGACTTTTTGCTTAAACCCTGAAATAGTAAAATTAAATTACTGAAACTAAGAACTTTTACTGCCTTTTGTAGCTATGGATTTACTTTCTTACTGGGCATATATGTAAGTTTTATTGAAATAGGGACCAATAAAATAAATGGCTTGTTTTATAGCACCTTACTAAGCACAACTCTATATGTTTAATATAGCTTCACAGGCACCACACAGTTCATACACCCTTAAGACAAACAAGGGTCATTCGAACACGTGTCTATTGCTAAATCCACATTTAAATGAGCTGATGGGTTGAAGCAACATTTCCATAGATCATGAAACAAGCAATCCTGTGCATTTTATCCACCTTGTCAGCATGTCCCTTAACAGTGCTCAGCGGTGGGTATGCTAGGACATTGGGTAATTTCATCACATGGAGCTATCATATAGCTCCACACAGAAAACGTAGGTCATACCTTCATTTCCCACTTTTGCCCAAAGCTTTTTCCAGTGCTAATTCATAGGTCTCTCATTTAGCGGGAGGTGTCCCTGCCTATGGCAGTGGGGTTGGAACTCAATGATCTTCAAAGTCCCTTCCAACCTAAACCATTCTATGATTCTATGATTCTATGATCTTCAACACGAATATGTAGGTTTTCCACAAGAGCATAGCTTGAAAGATTTTAACAGGATGCTTCTGTCTGACATTCTGCCAAAAAATACCCTAAAATGCAAGACCCTAAGTTTATATGGGACATCTCTCATCTACACTCTCAATAACATTTTTCTAGCAACAGTGACATCTTTTTCACCATTCTTATGAAACCTCTAGCTGCTGACTGATATAAGTGCATATAGCCCAAGGAGCTAATTAACCATTGCTGCTCTAGAATTATATGATTTCTGTAACAATGTAGGCAGTAGCTACGTTTAGCAGTGTCATGTATTAGATGACTGGGAAAGCATGAGTTTGTTATTGCTGCATTGTCCTTCAAGGGGAATGATGATTTTCAGCTGTGTTCGGTAACATAAATAACGGTTAATAAAAAAATTGCCACTTGAGATATGGGCAATTTAGAGCAAAAGAACTTATCAATGAGCGCACGCTCTGCTTCTTACTCACCACCTCTGTGCACCTGAAGGTGGAAGAATTTTCTTGGATCTATTCAACATCAGTCACCATCTAACGTGTGCTTTGGGAGAAGTAAGGTATAATTAAAGAATCTCCCTAATGTAATGTTCCCTTGATTTTTAGAGAGCGCTACCAACATCAGTCTCCCTGGTTGTTTACTTTTTTTGTTTTCTGGATTTTCAAAGTGGCAAGTGTAAAAAGTATTGAAGAAGTATTCTTTCTCTCCCCCCCAGACTCCTTTCTTTCCTTGTTTATCACAAGGGACATAATGATTTCTCGTGCTGGATAGAGGAATAAAGCAGCATGGTTGAGGCAAACAGACTAAACATTTTTGATGGAAGTTGTACCAAACCATCTCTAGGCTTGATATCTGTCATACAACATTCTCAACATTCCTTATCAAGCGTTTTATCTACTCTGCAGGAGGACATGCTTTATCAGAGCACAGCTGTTTCTATCAAAGCTACTAGAGCTCAAAATACCTTCTTTTTCCCATGAACACTCTCTGCCACCCACCAGATTTGCCAATGTTCCCAGCAGAGATTTATCTCCGCAGAGTTGCCTGGCTCTCTCATAAAGGGACAATAGTTCTCTCTGAGTTCTGACATCCTAATGGCTACCAGTTGGCCCTTTTTTCTACATTTCACAGAAAATTTTCACACCTCTGAGTGTGCCATTTTTCAGTTGAATTTGACTTATAGTTCACAGATGGAGAGAGACTCCTGATAAAAACTCTCTTTAGAAGACAGTGCAAGAAAACACATTTCTGCATTGTGACAGGTTAATATTCTACACATTGATTTGTTCATAGCTTTCAGGGTGTGATGCCAAAGCCTTTAGTAAATTGGAGTCAAATTCTTTGAGGGTAGTATAAGGGAGTATAGTCTTACTAGAAAAAAAAGGGAAATAACAAAGTTGTTGTAACAGATATAGATATATGTTATAATATACCTGCATAGAAAGTAGCAATTAGCCTTATTACTACATTAGCAGCTCATCTCAAAGGGTGGTAGTTCACAGCCATTATAAATCATGGGACATTGTGGCTATCTAATTTTTTCAAAAGAATTAATCAGCAAAGCACATCTGCATATTAATTAATTACTACTCACACAAACTGGTATATTTAATAGGAAATCTCCCTGGAATTCAATCTTTGCTTCTCACTCCTTATCGTTATAGTATCAATGGGGTCAACAGCACAACTCAAGCCTGTCAAAACTAAAGGCTCCCTTTACAAGATGGAACTATGACACTGAAAAGTAAATACAAAGAAATACAAAATATAGAGAAGTCTCTTCAGAAAATTGGAACAGGGTCATGAGCAGCAATATAATACATATAAGCAAATAGTGCACAAAATACCCTTCTGGGAAGTTTGTCAACACTTTTAATTTCATTTGCACTCAGAGCTGAGATTGTTCAAAAGGTGATAGTTTGGGCTATACACCGCTACCCTTCTTTTCCTTCTTCTTTTCTTTTCTTTTCTTTTCTTTTCTTTTCTTTTCTTTTCTTTTCTTTTCTTTTCTTTTCTTTTCTTTTCTTTTCTTTTCTTTTCTTTTCTTTTTTTCTTTTTTTTTTTGGTAGCAGCTAGCATCCCAATTGTACCATGTCTGTCTCCAGTTCAAAACTACTATTTTCCTGGCCATCTCGGTGTGCAGACACTTCTACTCTTTACTGATCATTACAGTGAAGCAGCTCCAGAGCACTCTCAGTGTCTGTGTTCTCACTGGTCAACTTAGCAAGAAGATAAATACTTCATCATATAATAGCTGATTCTTGTTAATTCATGTCAGACAGTCTCACAGGTATGGCTGTTATCACTTCTATCACACCTATTTAAGTGCATGATAGATAGTGCATCACTACAGTCCATATCTGAAATTATACAGATGTTTTCTTTAACATCAATATCCAAGGAAAAGGGTTGGGAAGGTCTTTTAAGTATGGAACTCTATTTTGGCAATTATGGAGCTGAGTTTTGGCTTGGAAGCAATGTCTCAAAATCATTTGGACAACCACTAATCCCAAATTTTCAGATAAGGCACAATGATGAGGACTCTGTGATTAAAAGATTTTATGCAAGAGGCTTTGTGGGTTTCTTTAATGGAGAAATTTCCCTTTTCACCAAGAGAAGCAAATGAAAGCTGAACTTACTTGAATCACTGAGCTTGTGCATTTGCACACTCTTTGCACACTAGTGAATATTGTGTAAGAGAAATAAGTTGATTTTCTATGCCTAAGTGTAAAGTCATTTTCCAGAATTAAATTTTTACACAGAGATAAAATTATTACATTCTTTCTCAATAACAGTGCAATTTTTATTAGTTCAATAAGAGGTACCTAGTCATGTGGAAAATCTCTACTAGTGAACACTTTCAAAAATTAATTTTATTTTTTGCTTTGTTATCTGGGTATCTTTCGGCTGCATCTTTAAATGTAATTTTCCCATTACATTTTGATAGTTCTTATTCAGTACTATGGCTTCATTGTTTTGGTGGGCACCGAGTTATTACGAGGCTTAAATTTAATAAAATTTTTATGATAGCTTACATTACAGTAACTTGTCAAATAATTTTTCTGTATTTCTGCTTATCTGTGGGAAGTTGCTGCAAAGTAGCTGGGAACACCTTGCTTTTTTTTACTTTTCTGTAGTAACTGAAATTCTTCAAGCTACTTTCTGTGGAAGGCTGGAGTTTCAGGTTTACTAGAGAGCACTGAATTTGGAAATCCTATTTCATCTTCTCTGCATTTCATGTTCTTTGGTGCAGATGGCCAACCCAAGAATAAAACAGACACCTGGACTATAAAACTGGAAGATACTTCATATAATTCATAAGATAATCTATTTCACTGCCTCACTATGATCTTTCTCTGGCCATCTATGATGGATATCTGTCTAAACTCTTCTGGAAAATGCCCTACTAAGGTTATTTAAAATTTTTCCATCATTTCATTAGCTTAACAGTGAGAAAGATCTTCCTTAAGCTTCTCTTCTTTACCAAAATTATGTTCAACTTTTCCTCTTAACAGGCACAGGGACCATGAAACATAAGATTATTCCATATGAATACAGATGCTATCAAAGACAGTTATGCTATCACTACAAAGTACCATAAAGCCCAATCACAGCAATTCTCTGTATCCTTGTAGTTTGTCCAGCTGGGAAGTAATAATAAAAAAACCCTAAGTTTAAAGTAATGCTAGGTTAATGCAACTTGATTATTCCTCATCATGTGCCAGTATCCGATGGACTTTACACCTTCCTAGGAATCCTGTGGTCACGTTGCCTGTTTTGGAAACAAAAGAATGAAATCCTGATTTGGTGAGCGGTTCAATATCGTTAGCTATGTCAAACCAAGATAACGGGACACAAAGTCTTGGCTTGTATCTAAGGCCAACCAAATCATGAAATATTACTTTTGCATCAATTAGTCAGAATGCTTTTGGTGTTGGTGGTGACAATGAGTATGTCATGCATCGATGTCCCTCCCATCCCTCTCCTGATGAAAGCCATACGTCCTTTCCCTCCCTCCTCCTCCAGACAGCACCCAGGAGTAGAGAGGTGGACAGGATCTTCCTGGGAGCAGTGCAATGCTGAAGGCTGCTGGCTGGTAGCATTTCTGCAATCTAGTATTCACAGGTATTCACTCCTGTAAGTATGTTTCTTGCTAATTGCTTGCTCATCAAGAAGTTTCACTAATCAAATCAAAGATCAGAAATAATGGTGTATTTCTGAGGCAACTAGTTGAAATGCACTGCTCATAGTTTTCATTCTAATTTGTAGAATGCTATCCAAACTATGAAATAGTATTTAAAATAGAATCATGAGGGGGGCTATCAACACAAATGTCTTAAATCAGTAAGTTACCCAATTCCAATTTGACTCACTCAGACCTAATGAAAACCTTGAATTCCACTATTTAAGATCAACAGAGGGATTTGCATCAGTAAGAAAAAATAGTTTGTTATCCTTAACTTGTTCATCATCATACAAGACATGTTACAAAAGACATTTGTTTTTATTTTAAATTTTGCAGTGACAAAATTTTAGACTTAGTACAGCAGCTTCTGCTTGGCCTGCAATACCTTCTAAGTCCCTAAAACTCTTTTAGATTCACAGAAATGGAGATCTGAATTCAGTCTACCTAAACAAAATAGAGGAAAAGATAATAATAGCATTTAAATAATCTTTGAATTTTAGGGAAAATCTATGATCCATTCTCATGATTGAATCTTATTAAATAATGAAATGACTTTTTCAAAGTCTAAGTAAATATTTATACCATATGTTTAACATTTAATCATCTTCACTGTATTGCCACAGCAGCATCAAAGCTGTAATGATGAACTCTGAAGTTTCGTTTCACTAAGCAGTGGTTACAATTACTTATACAGTCTAAGTATTTTAGTACCCTTTGGCTGTGAAAGTCTTTTTGATAAAAAGACATATGTTCCTTTTTTCCATTGCTTTTTATCCCTTTTATATAATTTTCAGAAAGGATATTTTAATATAATTCAAAGTTAGCTTAGTGAGCTAAGTACAATGCCTCTACTTAGCCAGGGTATAAGAGAATTTTCATGTGAGATGCCTTTCCCCTAAACCTAACCAGCTCTTTCCCATTCATTCTTTTTCATACATCTTTATATACACAGGAACTTTCCGAGGCTTTTAGGAGATATTATTTTGATAATTTGAACCAAAATTAGTTTCCTCTTTTAATACAGTAACAAGTGACATGTTGAAGGAAGGAAAAGACTAGGGCTTTCACCCAGAATGCTCGTACAGGATAAATGCTTTTCTAAAAATCCAGCCTTTAAAAATGTGTCGGATCTGGCACGCTGAAGTTCTGGCATGGCAGACCCCAGTAAACACTCTCCTGACCCACAGCATCCCTGAAAATTTACTACTCACTACACTGCTATGCTCAAAATCTTATCACAGAATCACAGAATGGTTGAGGTTGGAAGGGGCAGCTGGAGGTCATCTAGTCTAACCCCCGTGCTCAAGCAGGGACACCTGGCACTTGTTGCCTGGGCCCATGACCAGACAGCTTTTGAATATCTCCAAGGATGGAGACTCCACAGCCTCCCTGGACACCCTGTGCCAGTGCTCAGTCACCCTTGCAGTGAAAAAATGTTTCCTAATGTTCAGAGGGAACCTCCTGTGTTTCAGTCTGTGCCCATTGCCTCTGCTCCTGTCACTGGGCACCACTGAGAAGAGCCTGGATCCATCTCCTTCGCACCCTCCTTTCAGGTATTTATATACATTAATAAGTTCCCCCCTGAGATGGCTTTGTGTCTAGGCTAAACAGTCCCAGCTCTCTCAGCCTTTCCTCATAGGAGATATGGTCCAGTCCATTAACCATCTTAGTGGCAGTCCCTTTGTTGGACTCTCTCCAGTACGTCTTATGTGTCTTTCTTGTACTAGGGAGTCCAGTATTGGACACAGCACCCCGGGTGTGGCCTCACCAGTGCTGAGCAGAGGAGAAGGATCACGTCCTCCGACCTGATGGCAATGCTCCTCCTAACGCAGGTCAGGATACCATTGCCCTTCTTTGTGGCAAGCCTGTTAGAAAGGCTATTTCCTCGACATTTCAAGTTACAAATTTAATAGGAGGTTATAGGGTAAGTTGTTATCATCCCAGTGATTGCACTGATTTATGATTTGATAATGTTAAATACATGAACATTATATAAGTTCCAGCTACAATCCATCCATCCCCTCCAGCCCTCCAATTGTTTTTTATGTCAGTGGATTATTGTGAAAAGTAATGAGCCTTAATAAAGGCCCTGGTTTTCAAAAATCCTTTAGAGTAAATTCAGAGGATGTTTGGGCAATGTGTTTCTAGTGTCTTCCCAAAAGATCTGCAGAACTATCTCTGTGTAAAGCAATAGAGTTGTTACAGCTTCCAGGAAACCTGCAATCTCTGTTACTACTTTTTAAATTAATTTTCAGATCATTAACACATTTCTAGGAAAATTCACTGACAAGCAAAAGCAAGGTGAAGGGTAAAAGTGACTTTTTGCATTTAGTGTGTTAGACTGAAAGATCAGAACAACACATATTTTGATGTGTTGGACTGAGAATTATATCATTTTAAAAAGTACCTCCATCAAAATTAAAGCACAGAAGCATAATTGCTGTCGTACGGCTGGGAAACCCTTTGATGACCGCAGAGTTAGACTTCATGCCTCAGTACTGGAAATCTTCAAGCATTCATCTCTCACTTCTCAGACTCCAGCCCGGCAATCAGCTTTCAACAAGAGCTACCTATTCAGTGAAGCATTGAGGAAAATGCTCAAGTCCAACCATGTTCAACAAAGCACAGAAGCATATGTTAAACTGTCAAGGGGACGTCAGCATATGCCAGAAAAATGCCTTGATGAATATGGATGAACTGTTGTCGATTGGGTGACAGCTGCCCAGTATAAAAAAACTTTAAAGACCATGTGTAAGTGAGCTCCTGTGAGGTAATGAGCACCTCCACGTTTCACAGGGAGATCAGGATACTCAGCAGAGTGGCAGTTCAGGTCCATGAAGCATATCTCTCTCAGAAAGGCAGGTATGTTTGACAGCCTTGTCTACCTTCCATAGCGTTCCCAACCTGGAGACTTTACAGCACACAGGTGTGGGATAGTCTTCTGCATTGTGATAAGAAATGTGCAAATCATAACTCAGGAACGAAGTGCTCATTTGAGCTGATATTTATTTATATTTATTTCACAATCCTTTTATGCTGAACAAAGATGCTTTGTGCTGCAGGACTTTTGCACTTTAACTCTGATAAAAGCTGTTTTGTGTCTTTTGTAACATTCATAGAACACTTGAATTCTTCCAGGCCCTAAGAAATATGAATTCTGATAATTTCACCATTTCACCGTTGATTCACAATACCTTTCGGTAACCCGTGATAACAGTCTTCCTTGTTTTAAGTAGCAGGTGTCGAGGACATGGCAAATGGCTGCCTATTCAGTTTAGGCCGCCTAATGGAGCTTTTAGGGCTGGTGAACATTTTCATTTAAATTACACCAAGGTATTGTACATGCACCGCACACAGTGAGCTTCGCTGGAAAGCTGCAGGGATTCAGTAAACCCCTACATTACACAATCTGTCTCTGCAGACAATGTTAATACCGAGGGCCTAGGCTGCTTTTACGTTTGCCCCGTTTAGTTTGGGTTTTTACATACGTTAAACAAGACAGACAGCATGAGCCAAAGTCATTCCTCCTACAACCCAGTCTTGGTCAATCAATTTATTCCAGAAATGAACTGGCTCGCTGTGGTAAGTTGTTTTTTTTTTTCTTCAGAAAAGTATATATCTCAATCTTAGAAAAAAAACTACGTATGAAAGGGAAGTAAATGAGACTAATTAAGCAATCCACTTACTTTAGTATCTCTTTTCACACCTTCTGTTTCAGCCTTTAAAGTTATATGACATATATTTGCCATAATTCATAAAAATGGTTAAATAGCAGTGCTGCTATTTATGATGATGAAAGCTAAAATTTGAGAAATTCATCATGCAATACTAAGAGTTTGCAGAAGCTAGAATTGCTAAGGTCCGGACGACTCACGACAGTTTTACTATAGAGAAGGAACTGTTCGTTCTCAGATGTACTTCCTACATTTTTTAATCAAAATATGTTCCTTCTGTCTTCAGTCATTCATTCTGTTGGAATTCATTTTTAAATCTAGGCCATCATCAAAACATGGGCCTTTTCCTGAACACATTGCAAAGGATGCAGAGGTCTTCTTCCTGTTACTTTCTACTCCAGAGATGAGAGTATGAGGAGGAGGGAAGTGTTCAGCCACAGAAGGAAGACTGAAACTGGTTATCTTCAGCACAGAATGATCTTTTAGCTGCTCTCATTTTTTTACAGTGCTGCGCTCTGCGAGTCTGTGAGTCTGTTCCTAGAAAAAGAAATGCCATGCAGCAAATTTGTACAGAACTCAGGTAGTCTGGGACAACTAGAGCTGTACAAGTAATTCTTTAAAGTATTAGTTGCCCTTTTCAAACCTTACTTCAAAAAATGTTGTCATTTTATAGGTCTGGAAAAATTATTTGGCAGCTTATGTTCAGATGTTAGCATTAATTCCTTTCCAATGGCTGCAGATCCAGGCTCAGCATAACTCCAATAAAGGTTTACAGAGGCTTTAGGGTGGAATATAAGGAACTGCTTTATTCCAAGATGCATTTTGGGCCCATTGCAAAAGAAGAACCAGAGGAAGCCTTGTGGCTTGTTAAACACACGATACCAGCTGCACAATCTGATAGTGTCTTGTGTCCTTAAAGAAAACTTCTGTATTGAATCAACACTGCTTCTTTCAGATTCCAAGGCACTGGATTTTGGGGTTGGGGGATGGTGTTTGTTTTGGGCTTTGGGTTTTGTTTGTTTGTTTTAAATAAGTCAATATTCAGTAGTCTAATTGGTTATTTTTAGATTACATTTAACCAGCTGCTAATTTCATTACATACATTCTGGACCTAAATAAATTTTTTATATCTATCATTTGCTCCAATTACAGCACCACACTGCTGAAGCAAAATGTAAGGTCAAGTTTCATAGAATTTATGTAGCATCAGTTCAACAGCTTCTGTATGTGCCACACTCCACTGCATAGTCTCACCTAGAGCACAATGACATTACACAGTGCCACAGCTCTGAGGAACAATACAAAAGCTCATTGATTTCCTGCTATTCTTAATAAGCTTTAGAGAATCCAAAGCATCGTAATTGTTCCAAAAGAGCAGCCAAAGAATGCATTGTGTCACCAAGTCACAGGTTAACAGGTAGAGATTGTATAACACTTTTGCATTACACAGAGTGTAACAGTGAGCAGGAAAATATACATTTGCCCTCTCCCTGGTTGATATTCAAAGGAGATTTCAGAGACTGATGGAAAAGTAACATTTTTTATTTTGTTGAGCTGCAGAAAATAAAGACATTTTAGATATTAGTTCATGGGAACTGCCTTTGAACTCTTCTGGAAAGAGTTTCTCAACAGCGAGGTTATATCAGTGGTGCCCTGTTTCGTTCTCTTTGTGGAAAACACGGGGATACCTTGTGCGGCTTCTTCACTCTTTAGCAGGACTGCTTTCTTGTAACTGTCCCTGAAGAAAGGCATGCCAACCCCAAGATGTTTTATCATCTGCCTGTTTTTCATTAGTAGCTTAGCAGATGGAACAGTTTAGTTCTGTGATGATAATATATATACATATACACGTTTTATAGATACTTTGAAACATTTCTTACATATTTATATGTTCCTTATATATATGTGGAGAAAGGGAATGACAGAAGGAGTTTGCAATGCTCCACACTTTTTTAACTGATAATTTAGATAACAGTTCTGGGCTCTGGCACATTTTAATAATACTGCAGGTAAGAAATTATTATCCATTGCCTGGGCTTCAGTAACAGTGTCTTTGTGCATTCTCAACCTATAGCAGGACTGAATTAATTTTCCTTGGTTTAGTCTTAGAATTACAATTAAAGTCACGATGTATTATCTTGCATGTACTGTGGCCATTGTATATACGTGTATATGTAGTACTGTGCGCTAGCGACTATAGCTCCGCTGAAACACATGCAGATGTTTCACGTGATCCATTATCACATCCTGGATTGCTGCTTCTTTTGCCCAATTATAGGATGAGCACCTTAAACGGAAGCTTCTCCTAACCACCTGCCAGACAAAGCAGTCTTGTAATGTGGCTCCATTCACTGACATTTAGTGAGCAACTGAGACACAGCCAGAACGGGCATGTGGACAGAGGAAGGACATCTTTCAACATTCAGTTCAGTTCACCTGCTATCCTGAAGAACACACTCTCTAATTCAGAAACGTAAAGAACTCTATTTAAAAGCAGTTACCCTATTTTGCTCACTCTATTCCTATTGGAAGGCTGCTGCTGGGAATTTTTTCTAACTTCCAGCTTAAATCCATTGAAACTAGTCCTTACCCACACATGTATTGTCAGCACTGTTGAAAAAATAATTTTCTCAATTATTCCTTGCAGGAGTTTAATCCCTTCGTGTAGAATTTAATCCCTTTATGCAGCTGTAGGCAGCATATCCCCTCCATGTAGCAAGGATAAACAAGCAATAGATCTTTCAGTTTCTTCTGAAGAGTTGGGAGCTCCTGGCTGGTCCCCTGGCAACGCGCGTGCCCTGAGTGTCAGCCCTGTGCCAGCCGCCCCTTGGGGACCTCAGGGCCACCTCACGCCAGTTTCTGCCTTGGACTCCCTGCTTTGCCCACTGACCTCATCAATGCTCCTTAGGCTTTTCCTGCCTCTGTAGGGACATTTCTGAGAGCAGCAGTTCAACCTGGAGTAAAATACTCTATAAACTGCTGCCAAAGGTAAGCCAAGGTGATCCTTCACGGGATAATTCTAAAATATATTAACTCACGAAAAACTCTTCCTATTATATAGTATGAATCTGTGCTGTTGCCAAAAATTGGACAGTTTTTATCAAAAAAATCTTCGTCTGATTCAGATACAAATTATGGCATTCCTATTTTAAACCTTGATTTAGGGGTGTTAAGAAGTTATTAAGAGTTCAGGACAACTTTGATCAAACTTGTGCTTGCTTCATTAACATTTGTTCCGCTACTGAGGGAAAGAAAGGAGCTCTTTTGAATTACTGTGTAAGCAGAGTTTTATCGAATTGTCTGCCTCAGAATGTGCTGATTTTGGGGGGAGATTTTAACTGCACTATCTATTATGCCAAAGACAGGAACCATTTAGAGTTTCATCCTCCATCTGTAAAAGAATTGTCCTCTCATACATTTATGATTTAACTGATGTGGTAGAGGAATTTTAATCTGTAAAACAGGCAATATACATGACTCAGTACAAATGCTAACCTTCTTTCCAGCAAGGCAAGATAGGTTTTGCACTTATCAGAAACATTTAAATCTGTTAAAAATGAGCTGTATTCATTCTAATAGCTTTTCTTTTCCTGATCACAGTTTAGTTGTTCTTAATTTTGTTTCATCTTTCTTACAACTGTTGACATGTATGAGAGTCTTATGAAACACTTTTTCAAAATTCTTGCTCTACCTGAAATAAATGTGAATTCTTTCAAACAGAAATAACAAGTGTCTTCAACACCCCAATTTGTGTTTAAAAATCAATTCTAATTTAACCTGTTTGTATTCTCATTTGGCTAAAGCTATTTTACACCTTTCTGATATGAAAAGCAAGCCTTCAGGCCATATAAAATAAATGAGAATTCAAGGCCATGCATAAGTGCTTTGCTGAATCAAGCCTCAATTACTAGAACATTACTGTAATATCATGATGCTGTGTTACAGCCTTTAACAAACCCATCATAGTTGCTTCCAGACATCCGTGCTTAAATTCCAAACATTACAAGGTCATATCTTTAAAAAGTGATAAGAACTTAGCTTGTGTTTCACTCATATTAAAGTATATAAATTAATAATGCAGTAATTAAATTATTTAAGCAAATAAAAAGCAAACAAATAAGAACACTCTCTCAAATAAGAACATTTTAGCAGATGATTTCAGATACTTGCTAGCACCTTCTGAAACTTTAAAAGAATGAGAAAGGCTGAATGGAGGCTATTAGTGTTTCCACAGGTCACACAAACTTTATATTGTAAGCTTGGTCAAGTTCCATAATGGAGAGTGAACTCATGGAGAGATACTGAAAAGAAGTTCGGTACTTCTGTTATGCCATAAAGTAAGGAACACATTTAATTTTATAATTTTACAATGTTGTGCATTATGGACTGATGGAGGAATTTCTCCTCTTACCCTGGAGGACATTTGCTGAAAATAGTAGAGCAGGAGAAAGATATATGAATGAATCACAAAGGATTTTGGGAACTAATACTATGCACCAGTGAAAAAGGCAAGTGGATATAGGAGATAAGGCATTCTCCAGAAAGATCAAGAACTAATAATGCTAAGTAAGGCCCTAACAGGAAAATACTATCTACAGAACCAATAACTTCACACACTTGTGTGTACAAACGCAAGTGCACAAACTCATGTGCACATGCTCATACACATACAACATTAGATATAAATGAAAAATAAGAAATTTCTCCTTTTTATTTTTTTGCTTTTTTTCCTGAGGCTTGCCATAGAAAACAAAATGGAAACTTTAGATGAAAACAGAAATGAAAGCATTTCTGCCAAATATTTTCTCTTACAATGAGTACTAAGGTATTTCTAGAGTATTATTTAAGGTACTTTATTTGTCTTTAATCTTAAAAAAAGTACGTGTCTGAAAAGTATTTTGAATAAATCTAATTAATTTAAACTGACATTTTTGAAGTTATATATTTTGGACTAGGTTTATTTTTGGCCCTCAATGTTATGTTGTACAATTTACATTATGACGAATGCATATAAGCACAACATCCATTTTGCAATTTTGCTCTCTCAAAATGTGAGTTTCTTCTGTGTCTGTACTTTAATTGCACAAGTCTAATTATTTCAGGCATGTCTCATAAGTCAAGCTTATTGCGGGAAGGCATGGGAAGGGAGGTTAGTTGGTTTTGAAAAGACAAAAAACAGCCAAAATCACTTCTGAAAGTCTGACCTTTTTTTTCTGCCCTTCTTCAGCGAGGGCTCCAGTGCTATCTGGGAAAGGAACGAGGAAATAAGAGGAGCACAAACCCTTGTGACCAAGAAGAACCATTGGATTGTCTCAAGCCAGCTTGCCTGTTTTCCCCGTTGACCAGTGAGATTGTGCATGACTAAAAGGTTTCATTGTTATAAAAAATTCAAACAAGAGAAGGACATAGGACTGGTTTCATTATTATAAAAAAATCAAACAAGAGAAGGACATAGGACTGTTGTCTATGAAAACGGGAGCTGTAATACTGTCTTGAAGTAAATTATACAAGGTTATGGAGTCTCATTAGGCACATCCTACAATATCCCCAAAAGATTTGCTTAGCTAATATCTTCTTGATCTAAGATAGAGCCATTTTGATAGAGATTCCACCTTTTAGAACTAGAAAAGACTTTTGATCATGTTTGCTTTGTCTTGCTTTAAATCCCAAAGGTTTCAGTTTAGGTTTCAATTTATGGTGGAAGTACAGGGAAGGGGACATATCCAGTTTTATATTGCCGCATCAATAAAAGCAGAAAACATGATTTCTCTGGTTAGGGAATAGCATTCTGCTTCCATCAAAACCTCTCGGAGTTTGGGCATTGGATTTCAATGGAGAAGAATCAAGTCCCTAATAGACTGAGAGCAAAACACCTCTTTGTCAGGAATGCTTTATTTATTGTTCGCAGAAGCCTCATTATACAGGCGAGAGAACAGCTTGCTTTTTTCATTCCTTGCTTCCATCTGCACTTGTTGTTCTTGTGGGATTCCAGGAGTTAGAGCAAGCGCTCAAAGACAAAACAACAAAAGACCTGACTGGAAGTAAACATTGCATAGGGAAGTATTTCTCAATGTGAATAGTGTTGAAAAAATCAGTCCCAAAATATTTGCTGAAGGAAATGTAAGATAAGAAAAGTAATGGCAAAACAAGCAAAGATGCTGCAGGGAATGTGTTGACCTATGGCATGGGGAAAGTTGTAAAACAAATGAGATCTTCAGCTGCTGAAAATCAATCCTTGTAAGTTGGCGAGCTCATGAATTAACTGGAAGGAAGCGCAAAGTTTTCACGCATGTAACCTAAATTCCAGAGAACTCACTGCACTTTAAAAGCGCGCTGCTTAAAAAAACGGTGCCAGACAATCTGCACCCTTCAATGTCCTCCACAAAATGTGAGTGAGGCAGCAGCCAGAAGGTTGATAAAGCAGAAAGAGAGAAACCGTCTAAGGAATAACCCAATGATAGGTTGGGGAATAAAGGACTTTGGGGAGAGGGATATTCTGAAATAATCTTACCTCCATACTAGCTTCACGTCCATATAGCCTGTACTGCTTCACAGTCCCAGGGCTTGTTTGTTTTCCTGAAACAATCCTCCAGATACAAGTAGAGACTTGATTTTTCATGAGACTCAGTTCAGTGGATTTTGTTTGAACCATGGACATGGTTGGAGTGACACTCTATTTCATGCTGACCTTAGTTCGTAGAGGCAAAAGAACGTGTCCACCAAACTCCCCTTTTTGACACGTCATAGAATCATAGACTAGTTTGGGCTGGAAGGGATCTTAAAGATCATCTAGTTCTAACCACCCTGTGATGAGCAGCGACACTTTCCACTAGACCAGGTTGCTCAAAGCCCCATCCCACCTGGCCTTGAACACTTCCAGGGATGGGGCATCCCCAGCTTCTCTGGGTAACCTGTGCCAGTGTCTCACCATCTTCACAGTAAAGACTTTCTTCCTGATACCTAATTAAAATCCACCCTCTTTCAGTTTAAAACCATTACCCCTTGTCCTATCACTACATGCCCTTGTAGAAAGTCCCTCTCCAACTTTCCCATAGGCCCCCTTCATATACTAGAAAGCTGCTACAAGGTGTCCCCCAAGCCTTCTCTTCTCCAGGATGAACAACTCCAACTCTCTCAGCCTGTACTCATAGGAGAGGTGCTCCAGCCCTCTGATCATCTTCATGGCCCTCGTCTGGACCCGCTCCAACACATCCATGTTCACAACTGGATGCAGTACTCCAGGTGGGGTCTCACCAGAGTGGAATAGAGGGGCAGAATCATGTCCCTCACCCTGCTGGCCACGCTTTATTTGATGCAGCCCAGGATGCACCTGGCCTTCTGGGCTGTGAGCACACATTGCCAGCTCTCATCCACCAACACCCCCAAGTCCTCCTTTGAGCTGTTCTCAAGCCGTTCTCCACCCAGCCTGTGTTTTTGCTTGGGATTGCCCCAGCCCACGTGCAGGACCTTGCACTTGGCCTTGTTGAACTTCATGAGGTTTGCACCTCTCAAGCCTGTCTAGGTCCCTCTGGACGGCATCCCTTCCCTCCAGCATGTTGACCGCTCCACACAACTTGGTGTCATCAGCACACTTGCTGAGGGCGCACTCAATCCCAACATCCATGTTGCCAACAAAGATGTTAAACAGCACTGGTCCCAGTACTGACCCCTGAGGAATGCCAGTTGTCACTGCTCGCCACTTGGACATGGAGCCATTGACTGCAACTCTTTGAGCTCGACTGTCCAGCCAGTTCCTTATCCACCGAGTGGACCATCAGTAAAATCTATACCTCTCCAATTGTTTTATTCAAGGGGGGGAAAGCTATACCGTCTCTCTTGGCTGAATAATACTAATGATAACGTGTAATTTTTGAAAAATGAATTAAACTCACCTTCAAATTACACAAATTTGGAAGGGTTCTACTGCTTCTGCTGCTGCTTGACATATTTCCTGCTTTTTGGTGGGATGGGGGGAGAAAAAGGAAAGTAATTCTTCAATGTTTAACATGTAATTTGTAAACAGGCTAAATTGCTTGTATTTTGTCTTCCTGTTTCATAATTCTCCTGCATTTGTATTCAAAGGCCACTCTTCAATGTCTTACCAGGGGTAAGATTTTGTCTTAAAATATTAATAAGGGAAAAACGCATATTCCAAAGGAAGGTACTGGTAACTTTACATCACTTCTCATATAACAATATAATAAAACCATTTGTTAATAATATTAAAATGAGAGCAATCGAACCCAATGATGACAGAAAATGGCCTCAAGCGGAGCTCAAATATTGATTCAGTGGGAAGTTATATGCTCTTCATTATTAAATCTTTCAATAGCAGCTGAAAACACTTACTGCTTTGGTAAATTAGCCAGGGCAGGATGAGCATGACCAAAAAACCCTGAAAAAAATAAAACAAAAGTACAGACTTACTTCCTATAATGAATAATAATTTAAATAAAAGATTTATCCTTTTACTATTTTATCGCATTGACAATGCATTCTTCTGATTAAGAGAAAGAATAGTCTAAATCAAAAATTCTAACCTTTAAAGGCCCTTTTCCCAAAGGCAAGCTTGGATTTCCCAGTTGATCTATATTACAGCAAGCTTGGCAGAATATCTGTTTGCACTGGCAGGAGAAGTACTGGTATTTTTTGCTAACTTTTGTTTGAGCTATGTCAGAACAACTGGCTCCTTACTGGCATACCACTGTCAACACAAGAGTTTTGCAGAAAGGTGATCTTGCTTTTATATTAAGAGAATTTTAAAGTGAAAACTGGAGTACTGCACAGCACTGCACTGCAAGGTATGCGCGCCCCTTTTCACCTCAAAGGAGATGTGAGTGAGACTAAATGCAAGCAATCATTCAGAAGATAAGTAGAGTATAACAGATTCATAAATTAATGTTCTTCTTACAACTTAGATTATGTCTGAGAAACAGTGTTTCTTATCCTGCTTGTTTGGCTTTTTTTTTTGTTTTGTTTTGTTTTGTTTTTCTTTTAAAATGTCCAGCCTCAACTGAACCCTTGTAAAGTCTTGACTTGTATGAATCTCTCAGAGCAAGGAGTTGCATGAGAAAAATTTACTGTGGAGTGAAACAGAATTTATGTGTCATTAGTTTGTATTTCTCATATTTCTATTTCAATGCATGTTCTTTTCTATTATTGCTATAAGAAAAGATCACACTATTTCCAACTCTCTATTACCTGTCCTATTGATTACTTAGTATATCTTCACCCAAGTTCCCCTTACTAGTCTTCTGTGCAAAGCACACAAGGCAGATTGGAGAGTTTTCCTTTACATCAGCTTTTCCAAAGCACTCATGGGAAATTATTGTTGGCCATTTCCAACTGCAGTCATTTCTGCCACAGTCTCAGGCACTCCTTTAGTGAATAATGTTCACAAATTTTACAGAGACAGAAATGAACAACCATGTTTCCAAAGCAGTTTCCATCAGTTCTTTAATTAAAACTAAACTCTAAATTTCTTTCAGTTTATTAAATGGTATTCATGTTTTAATATCTTCCTACAGCACATCCACTCAGTAATTTTCTTGGGAAACCAAATAAAAACATGAACATAGAGAGGCTATTTACATACTGTGCGTTAAATATTGAACACATTCTTATTTACTTTGTCAGTTTGATTAAACTGTGGCTGTCATCTGTCTGCTAGACAGAAAACCCTGGTATCCTAACTTGAAAAATATGCTCATCATAAGTGGACAAATAGTGTTTCTCCCTAAATCATTTAAAGTCAGATTCTTACAGAGCCCAGAGCTGATGGAGTGAATGTTTGCAATCATCCTCAGATGTCTGTTCTTTTTTGGGAAAGATGTTGTTAAATGGAAAAAAAACACAAAGCAGTTCTACATTCTGCTGAGGAAATAAAATTGATGGGCTCTCTGGCATGCTGTATCTGAAGAGTTGAAGAAATAGGGGCAGCAGCAGCAGACTGATTTCAAAATGTATGTTAAATACTAATTTGTGTCAGGATATTTTATCTCCTCCTTCTCCTGCTCCCCATAATCTTTTTTTCACAGCATGCTCACACAGCAGAAGATAATAATTAAGCTACTGTGCATTGTCTGTCACTGGCACACATTAGAAAATTATGAAATAAGACTGAAGAATATCCAAAATTAACTTTTAGAAACTCAGGTTTTGCACTGGTTTTCAGTGAATTTAGGTCGTTTAAAAGGTGACTTTTATTAAGGCTGGAGAGAGAACAGTAGTTTTTCTTTTACAAAGGATTCGGAAGTTTTGAAATTGGTTTTCTTCCCAACTTGAAACAGATATTTTTTTTTTCCTGTGAAAAGAAAATCTGATATTAAAAATATATTTTTTTAAATCTGCCCATTCTGATCATTTGAAAATAAATTATTTGTGATACATTGAAAGAGAGCCAGATACCCTCAATGGAGAAGTTTACTATCTTGTGTCCTCAGAACTTCTCAGAATGCTGTATTTTTAACTCAAGTGGACTACTCTGAGAGATAGAGGTTAGAAGTCCTGGGATTCCCAGCTGAGCCTAAGTTTTTCTGGAAAAATATCCCAGAATAATAAATCTTGGAAATCTAGGGAGGAAAAGAACAAAGTCTATTTGAGAAGAGGTGAAATAGGCTAATTGGCTTGTTGATTATCTCCCAAAAAGGGTCTTGTCAACATTTCTTTTTCCCTTTAAGACTGGGAGGTTGGCGGGAAGCCCACATCGGTCTGGGGAAGAGGAGCAGCATCCTTCCTGCTAGGCTGTGGGCAAGCTAAAAGCTTCAGTATTACTTTTGCTGGTGGTTGGAGTGACTGCAGTGTCCCTATCGGGCAGCCCAGTTTTTAGAGCCCATAGGCAGGATTCTGCAGTGATCCAACATGTTCACAGCGTTTGTTTTAAATTGTGGTTGAAATTCAGCAGTCTATAATGAACATATTTCAACAAATTAAAATGTCAATGACAAATGTAGGTTTTTTTCCAGTCTCCTCTGCAAATTCTACTTTTTCTCCATCTTTTCATACATTTTAATTCACAATAATGCCGGCTCCTTAAAAGTATGTTTACATTTTTTTCAATGCATACCACATAAAAATGCAGTCAGCAAAGTCTTCACTCCTGGAATAGTTAATCCAACATTTGAGTACCTCCATGTATGTATTTAAACCAGATCTGTAATGAAGAAATCCACTCAGTTTCAGCAACAACAAACTGAGGCACAAAAAGTAACATGCTTATACTCATGTAAATCTTACTCAAAAGTAATTCTAACTAAGGATGAATCTCAGTTTTCTGTTGCTTAACTAACAATCTGAGCTGTAAGCCATCCTCATTTGGTAGTGCTGCAGAAAATTCTAGGATTAAATTCAAGGATGCTTAGAGCATTCAGAAAATCTGGGTTAGATTATCAAATAGCTTTTGGAGTTTGGGCATGGTTTCCAAGTTCTGAACGAAGAAGAGAAATGACTCCATAGGCATTTAAGGACATCATACAGTATTCTGTAAAATTATTTTACAATCCCTCAGTATGAGAAGGAAAGGTTGACATGTAGGATTTCAAAATTAAACAGGCCTTTGAAAATAAATGTTTGAACCATGGGAGTGACTTAGCATTGTGGATGCTCTTCCTGTTTTCCAGGATGACAGACATTTGCTTGTATTTGGTGCTTAGTACTGGAGAAGACAGGGTGAAGATGGAGGTTGAGTATTTTAGGCTGTCCTGGGGAACACTAGGCTTGTAGCATTGGCTATAGAAACAAAATGTGCTGTGCTGTAGGAACCTGAAATGCAGTTTCCCCTTGAGTGTAGCAGTGGGTATTGACACCAGTTTGAGCTGTTATAATAATGTGATGTTAAAGATTTATCTGGCCCTCGATTTCAGTGTGCGAGCACAGAAGCGTCTTCTTTTGTTTCTCCTTTTCTCTTCGTAGCTCATTTGTAAGTATTACAGATAATCACCAAACAAGATGCCAAACTCTTAGCTCATTGTCTGTGTTCATTGTTCCATAATTACATATGAAAGCTAAACTCATGGTTAGAGCCTGCAATATTCTGTTATCAGCACAACAAAACACAGGAAGGAGATTTATAACATGCATAGTGTTACAAATTACCTACACATGAAAGGAAGTAGAAATAGCTTATAGTGGGACTAGTTATTAAGCATACAGCTATTCTTTCATAGCTAGATTCTCGTACAGGGCTATTCACCATAGTTCAAAGCCACCATCCACCACTGCATTTTTTACTTTCATATTTGTCATATGTTTGTGTTCTTTTCTCTCTGCTGAGAAAAGTATGAGCAGTGCATGTTTTGTTTCTGTATTTTAATTGCCTTAGGGAAAGAATCTGCCATAGATACAAAAACATTTGAATTCATCTTTCTCCAACTGTTCTTGGAAAAGAAACTATCATGTTTATACAATACAGGACAGACTTGGCAACTGTTACATGGATGGTGCCTTCCCACAGATCATACAGTGCCTCAATCTATTAATGACCTAAACTCCATGCAGCAGTGCCCTTGGAAAACTTCTGTTGCTAGCAAATGTTGAATCAGAAACACTCCCAAAACAAATCTGGTGTAGATTAACTTAATTATCTAAAGCTTCTAGGAGCTTGGGGATTTGCAAAGAAGTATTTACAAAAGCTGAAAAACAAGAACTAAGTGAAAAATGAACACATCTTCCAATCTGAGCAATGAACAAGTCTTGATCGTTCAAGTCTCATGTATGTATGGCTAGCAAGAATGTTAACATAATTACAGGCTGACATAGAGTGATTTACATTTTCCTGTAGTCAATAAAAAGTCCCAGGGTTGAATCCTGGTTCTCTGAAGTCAAGGAGAGCTTTTATATTTAATTTAATGTCCATGAGCATTCTCTTCTAGTCTCTGCATCATTGCTGATAGCCTTCCGTTCGATGCCTATGACTTTTCCATTGACTCTAGCAAAAGGCTTTTTCCATTTTCTTAATAAACTAAAATATGTACTGATATCAAATAACTCCCCCAGTATCTATGTTGGATGTTTATGTTGTCTAAGTCTGCATGTATGCCTGGAGAGTCAGCATGAGAGCAGCTCAACATGAGCCGGCAATGTGCACTCACAGCCCAGAAGGCCAACTGTATCCTGGGCTCTATAAAAAGAAGTGTGGCCAGCAGGGTGAGGTACGTGATTCTGACCTTCTACTCTGCTCTGGTGAGACCCCACCTGGAGTACTGCATCCAGCTCTGAGGTTCCCAACATAAGAAGGACATGGATGTGTTGGAACAGGTCCAGAGGAGGGTCACGAAGATGATCCGAGGGCTGGAGCACCTCTCCTATGAGGACAGGCTGAGAGAGCTGGGGTTGTTCATCCTGGAGAAGAGAAGGCTCCGGGGAGATCTTATTGCAGCCTTCCGGTACGTAAAGGGAGCCTACAGAAAAGATGGGTAAGGACTCTTTATAAGGGCGTGTAGTGATAGGATGAAGGGTAAGGGTTTTAAACTGAAAGAGGATAGATTTAGACTAGATATAAAGAAGCAATTTTTTACAATGAGGGTGGTGAAACACTGGCACAGGTTGCCCAGAGAGGTGGTAGATACCCCATCCCTGGAAACATTCAAGATCAGGCTGGACAGAGCTCTGAGCAACCTGGTCTAGTTGAAGATGTCCCTGCTTATTGCAAGGGGGTTGGACTAGATGACCTTTAAAGATCCCTTCCAACCCAAACTATTCTATGTTTCTATGACAATGAGTTATAAGTTTATCGTATTCCTTTTACCCACACACAGAGCCCTCACTTATCATGAAGATCCTCCATGAACCTCCTGATCCTATAGTCAGGATTCAACTTCTGTCTTGATACTTGTGAATATTTATACAAAGAAATATAAATATATTATGTTTGTGTGTTTGTGTAGCTTATGGCACAGCTGAAGTTGAAGAAGTTTAAAAACAGACACCAGAAAAAAATCTTTAGGTTTGAAAAATCCATAGTCAAAAATAAATTTATTTATTTCAAACGAATGTATTATTTTAAGCAATCTCCTGATTTTAACATTGAAGTACTTTAAGTGAACTATATTGAACTCTCTGAATATGTCTGCATTGGCCTCCCCTTCAAGTGGGACCAGAACACTTACAAAATCCTTCGTACTACTGAAGAGCCTGGCCCGCACCTGCCTCACTCCTTTGTCCAAACACCTGACTATACCTTTATTTCGCAATCCTCTGAGCTGATGCTTATCCACAAATAGAAGGTGTTTGTAATAAAAAACACTTTGCATTTCAATAGCGCTGCCCATCTGGTGATGTCAAAATGCAGCAAAACATTAATTAAGCCTCAGAAGTTGTTGCAGGATAATGAAGCTATATATATTTCCTTAGTAATTAATGTTTCCTTTAGTTCACACTCAGATGTGGACGGGTCCACTTAAGCTAATATTTTAGACAATTTTTTCCTGCATTCCATTCTTGGTGAAATTCTTTTTGGTCTATATAAATGCATCAGTGAATGTGGAACTGAGTAAGAAAAACATTAACAGCGGAGGGAAAGTCTGTTTTCATTCGTACAAAAAGGGGACTTCCCGACCACCTCCTTTACAACCCCAGTTTTATTGGCTCCATCTAAGTCCTTTTACCTTTTCTATATTGGTTAGAAACATGCCTGCCCTTTATCTTTGGTATCTATTGAAAGAAAAATTTTTATTCACAGCACTGAAGAATAAAATGAGAAAGTAATAACCCTTACGCAAGCCAGTCTGGCCCACATTTCACCCAGAAGGTTTAAGCTAGGAGCTGCCCATCCAAAGCAAAATCTCATGCACATGTAAGTCTGCAATCTGTTAAAAGTCATATTCTCTTTTCTTTGAAACTGAAATTGTAACTATTTGGAAATATTACTTAAATGACTTAGAAATTCTTATAAAATAATTCATTGACTGTAAAAGGATAATTAAGTAAGGGCTGATATGAAGCTCCCAGCAAGAGACATAGTTCAAATGTCCAATCAAAAGGGGAGGAAACAAAATAAAAACTCCTGGAATTGTTCAAATTCCCAACATATGCAGGCCCTGTCCAGAAAATAGGGTCTTCTGAACCTCAGGGCTCAAACTATTTGCACCCATGTGGTAGGTATCAACCACTTCCTAGTTTCATACTCAGTTAAGGGGAAGCTGGTTTTGTTTTGTTTTTCTTCTCTAAACTTAAGCCAAGTTTTCTCAATTTGAGTCAAAAATCTGCCTGAAAGTCTGCACTGATACTCTTACAAAACGGTCTTGAAAGGACATCAGCAAAATGTTTAGCAATATCAAAGAAGCTTCAGGTCACCTCTACTATGTCAATCTATGCCAATTCGCCAAGAAACACTGCACACAACAGCATCTGTTTGCTCTGCTCAGAGTCAGTTAGGAGATAAGGCATTGGCTGGGATACTGAAGGTGATCCTTGGGCTGATTGATAGAGATCACACAGGCTTAGTTCAGGGACTCCAGCCAGCTTGAAGTGACAGAAACGCTCTCAAGATTATCCACTCAACACAATCCTTTAAAGGACTGTAATTGTTTTGCTCCATAGACAATAGGAGAACTTACATCTAAAGCTGTGTGGGTCTTCCTATTGTCTGTGATGAATATGTTGGGATTTTGAACATAAGCAACAAAATTGAGTTCAGTTTTACAAAGGGCAATTCTAAGATGCTGGATGACAATGGAATCAGGTCCTAACAGAACAACAAAAGCAGCTAACCTTGGGTCTCAATTGTTCAGTTTAAATAAGGACCACTGGTAGGGCTGTATGTAAAATTTAGAACACATAGAAATAAAAGCAGGGGTATTTCACTGGTATATTTCAGGGAACAGAACAGATTAAATTGTTTGTTACTTTTCTTTTCATATACTTGAGGAAGAGTTCAGGCTGAAAAATATTGGGGAAGAAGGAAAGACATAAAGTTGTTATGGGGAGATGTTACACATTACCAGTTCTAGGAGCAATGGGATGCTGTGGTACCTTTGAAGATATCCAGGTTTAAAGGCAACCTTTTTGCAAGCCTCACCTACGTTGTGTGGATAAAGTGAATGCTGAGTTGCTCCTTCCACTAGTCCACTTATTAGCTTGTCTGGCTTCAGGATTTTAATTTTTTACTGTGATGGACATAAGGGCATACCTCGTCTAAGAGAAAGGTAAACAGAAGAATAGCACATATTTTTGAAGCAGATAATAAACATGCTCTAAAAAAGGGGGATGTCATATGTAAGTATCAGAGCCACATCAGTGGAAATCTCACTGTGTAAACAGAAGGATCTGCTTCAAACCCAGGACGTCTTGTCAGCGCCTGTATGTAATGATACAATGTGCGTCTGTGATGTGCTTCATAGCTTTGTGAGTCCCTCAGATGTGTAATGACAATTCACCCTTGAGATCTTGGCTTGGATGAGTCATTCAGCTCTTTCTCTTCATTTGCATGCACAGAACAAGGTAAGTTCTTTCCTCGTGTCCGTTGCCCTCTGGATTTGCTCTGTAAATCTGCGTCATGCACGCTGACAATCTTCTTTATGTCTTTATCTGAAGACTATGATCAGCATATCAAAGCTCACTGCAGGGAAGAGAGAAGACCTTGTATTTGCATATCTCTACTGAGTCACAGATTTTCTTCTTCCTATGGGTCCTTGTCTCTTTTCTTCTCCCTCACACAGGCCTGGTGTCTGGCCTCCTTTCCAGTAAACCATCCCCAAGCCACAGCTTTTCCAAACATGGCCTTGCCTAGTGGAACAGAGCTTTGCTAGGGGCCTGTTGTTCCCTCATGTTCCTGGGCACACAGTACAAGTTAGCTGGGATGAGGTCTGAACAGGACCCAGGTCACCCTCTGAGCTACTCTTTCATGCAGGAAACTGGACCACATGTGAGTTCGGTTGGCCTGCAGGCCAGCAGAGGGAACAGCTTCCCCCAAAATTCGGTGCACCAGCTGTGCAAGGAGCAAATTTCCACCAGCAATGGTGTCAGAAGTGTGAGATGTGTCAGTATTTACCCAGAGTAACAGCAAAGATTTGCAACCGTTGACATGATTTTCAGTTTGGTTTTTTTTTTAAGGGATGAGTGATAAGAAAGAGGGATGAGACAGACAGACTTAAAAATTACAAAGGTGTTGCTGGATTACACTCAAACTTAAAGCATAGTGTATGTATCGCAGAGAAGAAGCCTGATGGAGGAGAGGGAGAGAAAAAAAGTCCTTCTTTCTTTGAACTGGTGATAGTTTAACAGCAGGTTGAATTTTCAAGGAAACTTCTGTGAAGAAGGGCTTGACTGCCCTTTCCTTGTGATGGGAGCAGATGTTCTCTAGGAACTAGAGCGGACTATTTGCTCTGTCAAATCCTCTGGCAGTCATCATTGCTCCTTCCCATCTTTGCAACCCCACATTAAAGATTAGGGATAACTGGAAGTCATGGGGAAGGTACAGGATTCTGGAATTATCAAGTGAATAATTTTAGAATACAGGAGTAGTTTTACAAATACCTAGAATTTGCTTTAAAAAAAGCCCTTCTTTTAATTTCTCTCTATAATGGCAAATGCTGAGATGCAATACTGCCATTCCATGAGTCAGAACACACAAAAAGGCTTAAAAAGGAAAAAGATATAATCTGTTTAGAGATGTCTGCCCTTCCTTCTGAATACTCCTTTCCAAGCAAAAAAAAATATGATAATTGGAAGATTGATAACTATCATTTAGCGAAGTTGCTTTAGACCACTAAAGGAGAATTTACTAGAAGATTCAACTGAGATTAGAATATGCTTATTTTTGTGAAAGGTTTCCTTTTGGTGTACAGCCCTCCCATGCATTTCTCTGCAGTCCTGTACTTTCATATTAATGAATGCTGGCTCGGGAGATCTGCCCCAGTGAATGTTATACTATTCTCTTTCTAGGGCAGGGAAACACAATCCCAAGGACCATGCATATAAAAAATTAGTTGAGATTAGGACAACACACAGTATTGAAGGAGGAAAGGGCAAAATAAAGTCAATCTCTGAAGCAATGGATGAAGTAAAGAAGGACATTTTGAGGTCCTGTCTCTTTCTGTTCCCTCTTTTTCCCATTCCTGCATATGAAATTCCTCGGTAGTACCTGGGTTTGTATAATTTGTACCTCAGAAAACCAAGTATAAGATCTTTAAAAAACATTCCACACTTTTAACATGAACATCTCTTTTATTATTATTTTTTTATTTTAACCCCCCCTATTCCCACATTATTCTGTGGTAACTGAAGCTTTCTTCATTAAACTGTGAGTTTCCATATGCATGGAGTTAAAATTTGCTGTATAGCTATTTTAATGTCCACAAAATAGAAAACAGCTCCGTTCATTTTAAGTTAAAATTTGAACATCTGTTGAAGGAATCCACAAACAGAGTTAAACGCAAATTCTAGAATTTTTTCCACTCCAGTAAAAATGGATAAATATTTCAGTTTCTACTACACGTTAGGTCAGCAAACGCCTGCATTTATTTTATAGTTTACATTGCTAGAGGTCAATGCTAACCAGGCAGGAATAAGATATAAAGAAGAACCTTTCTGATGAAAGTTCACCACCTGATTATTGCTGAAATATCTTAGAATTTGTAATTATTGTCCTTGTCATTTCCACCTCACAGGGAACTTCACACACTCTTTAAGCGGTTCCCTTTTGTTCTAGTATCACTTCATAAGTGCACATGAGTTGGCATCATCATATTGTCTAATTGCTGCAACTAATTTTTCCAGTCTGTTTGTGCCTTCCTGTCAAGAAGACAAGCTGTTTTATTTCTTTCCTCTTTGAGGATATCGTAACATGAAGAGAAAAACACCAGGCATAATGAGACAGAATTATGTTATAAATCCTCAGAGGGAAATATATTTTCTCAAAATTCTTGGCACAGAACTTTGCAGAATGACCTAGTTGGTAAGTGGCAAGAGACAAAAAGTTAAGTAGCAGAGTATAAACACAATCCTACCCTAAGGAACAGTAAAGTGAAAAAAAAAAAACCCTCGCACTGATCTCTTAAGCATTATCTCCTTCACAATATTTCTCATGCCTTTCATGCAGATGTCTTTAAATTATGGAATGTCTGATTTCATTTTCCAGTGTCCAGTACAGGATTACAATCCACTTTCTCTTTTTGGCTTGTTTCATGCTTGTACACTCCCCAACACAGGACAGTCCTGATCTAGAACAAACCTGTCCCAAATATTTTTAAAACAAGCATAGTAATAATAAAATGTCTCATAAAGTCTAAAAAAATACACTTTTCAGTAAGTAATTTAAATACCTCCAGTCATATAGCTGTATCCCAAATAATGATGGTCTTTTCATTATACCTATTGCCACAAATTTATTGTTGAATTGTAATTTGACTTCTGCAATGAAACTGTGCATAAAATGATCTCCCATGAATATTCTGCAGGCTGCTTGAAATGCATTTTTAAAACACCTTTTATAGTAAAAGTGTATTTGGGTTAATTAATCTGTAGGCAATAGAACAGTGGGGGAAATGCAGACATTCCCGATATATCTCTTTTAAATACTTTTTTAATATGAAAATCTTCAGGGCTTCACTCTCCAATATCTATAAAAGTCAGTTAGAAAAAGAAAATCAAATGTAAGTGGATGATGGAGTAAAGAAAATAAGGGTTACTTACTTATGTGAAGCACCCAGTAAAAGCTCAGAGAGGCAGCTTGTCCAATATTCCTCCTGGAGCTCCCCATTCTGCTCCTAATAAATGTAGTGGCAAAACTAATGATTTTTAGCACATCAGNACAACCAACAACAACAACAAAAAAAAACCCAACCAAAAAAAGCCCCTTTGTAGCTGAGATGGACAAGAAAAACAGACTTCCAAAGATCCAAAAGACACTGAGGCATACAGCTTCCAGTGACTTTCAGTGAGAAGTTTGCACAGAACTACACTAGGAAACTTTGGAAATCTGTGCTGTAGAAAGTATTTGATGACTACAGACAATATTTACTGTCCTTGATGTCTGCTTTACTTACACTCTTAATCGTGCCAGCAGGCATACGCTGAATGTACAAGATGAGTCTTCTGAACATAACTGCTCTGTCCTGTCTGAATCTGGGAGCTATTCATCACTCAGTGATCACCGGGCACTGCTTTCAGCCACTCTACCAGATGATCCAGTAGTCTGTAAAGTACTAGCAGTTCTTGGGCATAACACTAAACACACATCAAGCATCTCTGATTTACACTAGAAGAGGATCTGTCTCTCAGTTTCTGTTTTAACTGGAACCTTTATGTCTCATATTCAAGAGCATATTTCAGTCCATATATAAGTAAGTTGAACCTTTTGTCTTTCATGTACATGTTTGTAAATATGTGTTAAGGATATTTACTGTCAGTTATCCTGGTCCTTCCCTGCACACCTAGGCTATGTCCAAGCTAGAAAACAGTCCCTGGGAAGTGCCATGTTATTGTTCATTTTTTTTTACCTTTTAGCCCAGTCTCAATGCAGTTTGGGCTGTTACACTGAACAAACCGATCTCCATGCTCAGTTCAGGGATTAGTGCATGCCATCACAGTCACCTTCTAGTCCTGTAAAATGTCCCTTTGACATGACACTAGTAAAAATTCAGCTGTTTTTAATGGTTGAAGTAACTAAAAAGGAAGGTTAATATTTTTATATTACTTTTTAAAAAATTAAAAAGCAGTATTTAACCATTTATTCCAATAAATTGATTTTCCCATTCTTTCCCACAGTTTTGCAGTTCATTTTCTTAGATTAGATGGATCATACTCTTAGACGGTACAGTGATAATGTCTCCTTCTGCTCAGTATCCAACACAGTAAATGCTAATGAGGTCATCTGGGTGTTACTGCATATATGAATTAGCCAACAGTACAAAGGACTTATTGCATAAGTGCTCAAACTGTATCCATTTTGATCCAAAGTTTAAAATGACTATGTATGATAGAAACACCACTGAATGGGTTTCTATCAAAGTTAACACTTGCTCTCTTGTCGTAAGTGCAAGTCTGCACAGGTCAAAAACTAATTCTCTCTCACAGAATATATAATTCAAAATAACATTGAGAGAGGAAGGGTAATTACCAAATCTGCAAAGATTTTTAGTTTTCTATCTTGTGGTTAGATAAATTTAAGTCTCATGGAACTGATTGCCTTCGAACTACTGGAGGTCACCAAGGAAGTCTATGGCAGAACAAAGCTTTGACTAAAGAGTGAATAAGTTGATGTTTAGTCAAAACTCATTTGTCTTTATTCCGTATTTGATATTGAGGTTGTTCCTGAGGTCTACAAAATTGTATAGAGAAATAAGGGCCAAAGGAAATCATTCCTTTCTTCTGGAAGTAATACAAATTCTTTATTTTGATTGGGGAACAAACATTTGAAAACAAAAATCTAGAATATACTCTAGAAGATATTTGACCAAAGACAATTTCACCAAGGAGTATGCCAAAAGACATTATACCTACAAAAGTATATTTCAATCATTTTTAGCATAATTTCCTTTTTCACACTTATTTACTTTCAGAAGGAGGAAGGCAAGAAGAAGTTCCCCTTTATTTACTGAACGTTTTATTGTTAATTTTAAAGTTGTTTAAAATGACTAGCTAAAAGCAACTGCTTTAGCAGGCACAAAGGCTGTCTAGCAGTTTATTGGAGGAAACATTCGCATGACTGTGAATCTCTTTAAGTGAGACTTATTCCCACCTTTGCCACTTCAATCTTGGTTTCCTTCTAAAAATGTCTCAAATTTTTCCTTATTTTGAAAAAGACTGGTACAGTAATGTGGCTCTGAGACCATCCCTATCAGAACCGGTGTAAATGACTGAGATGTTGCATATGCTAATTCAATGTTTATGAAATGTTGGTAACTGCTACTGATTAACCATCCTTGTTATAGGCACAGTCATTTCAAGATGGGGTCTGTGACAAACAGCGCACACGGGTTTAGTTCACCATTGCTTGCTTTTTATTTCTTTTATAAGGATGAAGGAGAATTGAGGTGGAATTTCTTGGCTGCAGAAGTTCTTTCTTTCCTGGGGCAAGGGGTTAATTGAGGGGGTGGGGAGCAGGAACCAAATCTGCTCTGGGCAGAAACTTCCACATATAAAGCTACAGCAGGAAACAAAGAAAAGCAGAAAGTCTCCTCCAGAACCTGTGAGCCTACAGCTTGCCAGAAGACTACAGGACAGACACAGAGACAGGTCACAGGAAATACATGTCTCAGCCATCAGAAGGCACCACAGAATTGGCTGCAACACAGAAGCCACAGTTTTGAATGAAACTAAACCTGGTAGAAGGAAACTCCCTTGGACACGCTGGGTGGGGGAAGATTGCTTTATAACAAACTCTTTAATTTTTATTCTGGTTTTTCCATTCACTGAGCATTTTAAATATTGTAGTTTATGGCCTAATAAATCCAGATTTTTAAGTGATAATAGCCTGTCTTTATTTTCTCTGGTCGAGTCACTATAGGGAAAAGACTGAGGCAAAACATTGCCACCTTTCAGATCTATCCCATAACTATATATCAGTCTTCTAGAAGAAGCAGTATGTTAGTCACTCATGACGTATGGT
The DNA here is from genome assembly GCA_008711295.1 of Anarhynchus alexandrinus. NCBI lineage: Eukaryota > Metazoa > Chordata > Aves > Charadriiformes > Charadriidae > Anarhynchus > Anarhynchus alexandrinus. The sequence goes on from VUYV01000014.1 coordinate 4,541,146, forward strand.
AAGCTTTAAAAACTTCTCATGATTTGAGAATGGTTCAGTGGAGGACAGTTACTACCTGCTGTCAGTGTTAAACTACAGCACGTATCTCTCTTTTGCAAAATGGGAAATATCTGTAACTTTCTGAATGGTAAGGACAGAGACGCACTAGAAAAGATTACCAAAGGAATGTGTAGAACCTCTATCATATAAGTTTTTAAAAACATGCTAGACAAGTGCCTGTTAAGAATATTTTTGGTATAAACGACCCTGCTTTGGGCAAAGAATGGACTAGATGATACCCCAGGGAGCTGCTCTGTCCCATTTCTTCTTACCAGTCATTCTGAAAGATTGACGTGCATCCATATATGAATCCTCCTTCAGAATACTTTTCTCAATATGACTTACATAGACAAAGACAGTCTAAAACAGCTGAAATAAGAAAGTTTTATATAAGCTGTTTATCATTTAGCTTACTCAAACCTCCAAGATACAAATAGGATAAAAGACCCACAGATAATTAACCTTTCGGGAAAGCATAAAAAAGGCCAAGGACAATATTACTGAAAATACACAGCATTCTTAATTCCTCCAGGTCAATATGTATCATTTTACAGCTTTCCCAAGCTTCATTAAGAGGATGAAATACATGATGCAATATTTAGAGGAGTCCTGATTCTGTGAAATATCCTATTGTTTCTCTAGCTTAGTCTTATCACCTCGTACTCAACTATTAAAAATTAAAAATCCTGTGGGTGAACTCCCCCCTCCATATGCATATTGTTTTCACAAAGCTTTTCCATAATCTCTGAACTCTTTTAGTATCAGCCCCATGACAGATAACCAGCTTCCACAGAGATTTCTTCTTAGCTAAGATCATAGAGCTTAAGTTTGTCATATCCTACATAACTAAGCCTTCCAGCTAGACTATATTTATAAAGCTTGCGGCAGACTCGATCCTTTCTTGTATTGTCAACAGACTCATTAAACACGATCTTCTATTTCTTTTGTAGGGGAAGGCTGGGAAGACACATGTGATGTACTTTGTCCTTAAAAATAATCATACTATCTTTTTAGCATTAGTGGTGTATGAAGGAGAATTTTTATTTTATATATAGCTTTACAGAAGGACTATGATAAAACTTCTTGATAAACAGCAATAATTAAAGGAAGAAAGTCCAGAAGGAGGCTACAAAACAAAGGGCAAAATGAAAGGACAGCTTCAGCAAGAATAGAAACCAGGGAATTTTTGTAAAGAAGTCTCTGGCTTGGAGGCAAGAGATTTTAGTTCTATTTCTGTCTCTATTGCTGACCAGCTATGTGTGTTAGAAACCTCAGCTGGCTCTTTCCTCTCCTCAGCATAGATCTCAGCATCACGTCGCCCACCTCCTGGGTGAATAATGGTCACTCTCTGCTAAGTGGAATATGAAATTCCCTGCTATCAAGGCACTAGCATTCACCAGGGCAGAACCCAGTAGCAAAATCCAAGGTTGGCTTGTCCTACAACATCCCTGTACTAATATTTCTGCGTCTCTTTGAGCTTCTGGCAATTCTCAGTTCATGCTGCCCTACAAGGGCTGTAAACAGGGTTACTTGGAAATTTCTCATCTGGGCTTTTTTGATTTCTGTGTCTTAGAAAACCTGCAGCTAAGGACCTCTATATATAGACATTTACAGCTACAGATGACTTGTATGTGCATTCACATTACAGTCACTAGAGAACTAGTCAACAGAGTCTGGAGAATGACTCTGTTCATTGTAAAGTTGACATCTACACTTGGTTAGTCATAATATCTGACCACAGATCTACAGACCAGAGAAAAAGATACCTATTGCTTCCACAGCCTCTGAATGAGTCTATCATCTGACCCACCATCTGATCTTTGAGCTGTTTTTCCAGTAATTAATGAGGTCATATACCTCCAGAGCATTCTCCATCATATCTAAAATAAACCCTGCATGCTATACACTCTGCTTTTTTTTCCCACTCAAACTCCCCAACCAGTTTAAAGCATAATAATCCATTTACAATAAATGGTTGGCATTTACTTATTGTCTGTTTGGAATAATTTCTTGCCTTTATCAGGTTTGCGAAGAGACAGAAAATCCAACCAGCTTTCATGTGTCTTGCACTGTACAACAACAGGAAGATGGCATTTTTCTTATCTCCAATGTTTTTTCACTGAAGCACTGACTAAACCTATTTACATATGCCCACAAATGTCCATCAATCTCTTTACAATAAAACCCTGTTAAACCTTGCAATTTTCTCCTTTGTCTGTAAGCATTTTTTCCTCTTTCAAATATAATTTCAATATATCAAACACCATCTTGTTATAGCCTTTTTAAATAGCTAACCCAGGATTGTCTTGCTCTTTTCACACGGGGAACATAACTAATAGATTGGCTTCAGCAAACCTGTTTTTTTTTTTAAAGTAACTTTAGACAAATAATATTGTATAAATTATTTTCCCTGATTCCCCCTGCAGAACCTTAATAATTGCTTCCTCTTTTAATACCTTCTACAATCTGACAAATAGACCTTCTAAAAATGGCATATTTCCCCCAGGTAAAAAATGTGCTTTTCCTTCCTCTGAGATCATAAATAAGAATGTGAAAAAAAACTAATTTAAAATTATTTTTTTTGCTAACAAATGTGAAGCTCATCTTGTTCAAATGGTGAAACAGATTGAAGCTGAGAACAGACAAAATAAAAGGTGACTATTTTACCATATGAAAAAATGTATCTTATGGCCACAACCTCTAGATAAATTAGGGTCATCTGACCTGCTGTCAGGTATTAACACAGGTCAAATAATTTCAGCTAATGGCTCAGGTTTCAAACTGATTAATCTCGCTTAAGCTAGAACATAACTTTTGGGAAGACATACACTGTTGCCCATTGCACAATAGTCCAACTGCAAGCTCTTCAAGACAGAGACCTCCCACTGCTCAGACAGCACTTAGTTCAAGCAAATCTTGTCTAATGCCTGGCTTTCCTAGGCATTAAGACGTAGACTACTACTGTTTCTTACCTGGATAAAAATAAGCTTGTGTTGGCCATCAGTTTATTTCAACTCTGACTTCTTATTCAGAATTTACTGGTAGTGTATATCCAGAACGGATCAGTCTCCACTCTGAGAACCCAAACCCAGCTTTGCTTTGCTGAACACTTAGGGTAATCTGCCATGTCAGTAGGCAGGGAAAATAGTAGACCATTAGGTGTCCTAAACCATACCGTTTTCCAGCTACTTTGAAAGAGCCACCGTATCTTAATAAAACTTGATGTTGCCATGGCACACTTCTGCCTTCTCCTTATGAAGAACATCATCAGCTGGGATTTTCCCCAGAGTCTGGGATGTTATTGCTGGATAACTTCTGTAATTACTTCAACGTTTATCTAAGCTCCCTTTAATTTTCAGCAATTTCACCTGATTTGGGAAAAAAACTGTGGCTACTTCTGGTTAATATATGTTCATAGATCTCTCAAGATAGCTGCCTAAAACAAACAGGCTCTGTTGTTTGGCACACTGCTACCAAGTAGTGACATAGACTTTCTCTGAATGAGAGAGAGAGAACGTGTCCCGCGAACACCATGAATTTTCACATTCTCAAGTCACTTTCTTTTTATACGGAAAAAAATAAGAGAAGGGATTTCAATCTGCATCTGAGTGAAAGATAAATGCCACATAAGGGCTCAGTAAGATATACTGAATCTAACTAAAAAGAAAAAAAAAAAAAAAAAAAAA
>VUYV01000014.1:4545093-4636509 GCA_008711295.1 Anarhynchus alexandrinus
AAAAAAAAAAAAAAAAAAAAAAAGAAAAGAAGAGAAGAAAACAAAAGGAAAAAAAACCTCTCAGGTATGGCGGACAATGATTTAAAAACATGGGCTGTGCTTATTTATAAGCATGTCTGTAAGTGTGATAAACATTCATTGAACCTTTGTGACAGCAGTTTGAAAGTTTGAATAAACCAGAAGGTTTTATTTAAACCAAAATGTTATTTCCAGTTCAGGAAAACTATTACTGACTCTGCTCTGACTCTGCTGAATCCAACAAACAGCTATGGTCCAAAAATGAAGTGAGAAATGTAACGTACTAAATATTTCATTTATACATATTCAGAATTATAGTTTGTTTTCTAATTGGAAACACTTTGTTGTAAGATTTGCCACGGTTTAATTTTAAAATTTATGTTCTAGATATTTGACCCTTAGTTGCTTTCCAGGTCTTATTTGTTGAGACAGGTAATATTGTGGGGTTTTTTCAGTCTGGTCAGCGAATTTAAACTTTAAAATTTTCACAACACTAGCTAAACAATGGTTAAATTTATAAATAAGGTGGATGAGTTTCTCTGTGTGGCAAGAGTAATTGGGAACTGGAAACTATTCTGTACCTGTCAAAATACTTTCTTCATGTAGTTCACAGGAAGCTAATTCCCCTTCTGCACAGAACAGGTGTCTCCCATCAATTTTTTGGGAACCTGTCATGTAAGGATTGTGTACAGTGATTTCAGTTGCAGTTGTTTGTGTCATACAACAGAAGCATAAAGCCATGGGAGCCGTAAAATCCATGTCCTGCAGGACAGAATTACCTACATTACAGAAATTTTTGTAACTCAGAGGAATGCACTCTGCAGAGAATAAGATGTATTTTTAAGTCCAAAGGTCTGTATCTGTAGGTTAGCTTTGGATAATTAGGCTCCATGATGTTTATAATTTTCGTACTGAGCAAATACCTGTTTAAATCTGATGGTAACGTTAAAGCACAGATTAGCATTTTCTTATACTGAAATAATATAGTCTTCACAAATTAAGTCTTAATATCACACAATTAAAAGCAAAGCATAATAATCTAAAATGGTCTCCTTTTCAATGAGTCTTTGAAGCGATTACAGGTTTCTTAGCCAACACATTGACCATGCCCACTGCATGGCTCTAACATATTAGCCAAAGAACATTTATTATAGCTTTTTACAAACCCATGCAACTTTGATTTAAAGTCATGCATTCTAATATGTTTTGACAAGTAAATTGCTTGCCTTTTTTCCTTGATAGCCAACCATATAAATAATGCATGCATAGTAATAGCTAGAGCAATAATGTAAAAGTCAAGTAAGGAGACACATACAGCATGTTAATGACAAAGGTGCACTACCCATTTCAAACAGGAAGAAAAATTAAACAACTGTAAAATATATGAAAGAGAAGAGTGCAATCCTTAAAAAGAAGTTTTTAAATGACCATGGTAACTGCCAAAGAATAATGGAAGGGTATTTATTAAAGCCCATCATAAACAAAGACATTTTTGGCATCCTGAAATTCTTTCTCTTCTCCAGTGAGGACTGACTCAGCATGCAGAAGCTGAAGCGTAAGGCGTAGCAGATTTTAGGTCTGGAATGATCCTCTCTGATCGCTTAGTCGGACCCTTTGCACTGCAACTTTAGCACTTCACTGAACATCATCTCCACAGGAAGCTCCATGGCTTGACTAGCCATAGAGTCCAACAGGAAGGCCTCCTGTCTCCATCTGAAGACCTTAAGAGAGACATCAATGAAATTAATGAGACATCAATAACTTGCCAAAACAGGGGTTTATTGGACCAAATAAGTTGGGTAGTCAAATCACTGCTAACACTGAGTACTAGATGAGAATTAAACTACTTTTCATATATAAAACTTTTATTTTTGTGATCTGTCATCCTTCCTTATAAGTAACCTTTCACATTTTGAACAAGGGGAATGAAATCCTACAAATCTTTCATAAGAGCTTAGACATTTTCTGACACATTCCTTTTTTCCATACCTTAGGGTCTAGCCACAGTGTCATTGCAATTTATTTAGACTTTAATGACTGCTGCAATCAAGTTAGACAAGCACTGCCAATTCAGCCCTTTTCTTCTAGCTACCAACCAGTTGCAAACCTGCCCTGATTCTCTTGTAGCTGTTACTCACAAGGTGTTCACCGAGTAGTACAGTCAAATTGTGAAGTAGTTCCTTTGGACTGATCATGTTCATGGTTAGAAACAGCATTACAGTGTTACTCCCTGAGAGCTATGGCACTTACTGACACAGGATACAAAATAATTATATACTGTCATAAGCATTTAGAAGATTTTGTCCTTATCAAGCCTTAAAAATTTTTCTTAACCTATTGAAACATAATGTGGTAAACATTTCCATGTGTTTCACAGAAAACTGATATGTTTCAGTCAGATCATTCCTAAAAAGTAGACAAAACAGAGATTTAAGATACTATAGATTTAGTTTAAGAGTTTAAGATACTATAGTTTAAGATTTAGAGTTTAAGATACTATATAGACATCTAAGTGGATTGCTGTACCTGATCTTTCTCTTCTTTCTGACAGACACATATTCCATTTTGCACAATATTTCTGAGAAAAATGCAGCCCACTCCAACTGGAATTCCCTATCCTGAATACACCTGGATTATATTAGGGTAAAACCAACAGAGAGATAAAGATGCCACATTTCTTAGAAACAAAAGCAGTAAAGCAACTCAGCCAATTGTTCCTAGTTTTACAGTTTGCTTTGTCTCATTTGATCCATTTAGAATAATTCAGTTGTTATCAGATTGTATTGCATCCATGGGAATCTAATTCACTTCAAAAAGGTACATTTTCTGCGCACTTTTCAAAAATATTTGATTTTTTTTTTAATCTTAGGAAACACTTGGACTAAATCATACATATAAAAATAACATTCTATCATTCACACAGTAAGGTGTGGTTTTTATGATACGAATTTTGGTGTCAGTTCTTTCCAAAATTGGTTCTTTTTAATAAAAGAATATAAATGCAAGTGGTTTAAAATGCAATTATTATTTAAATAACACCACAGATGCAGAGACATCATCTTTTGTTTTGTATTTTTAGTAGCTGCCAGCATTTGTTTCTGATCAGTTTATCAGCATGTAATTTAAATGCTCATATCTTCCCAGACAAACTGTATGATTAGCCACTTAAATACCCTCATTTTGTTCTTTTAAACAATTGCTATAAAGAGCAACTCTTTGCTATATCAGCAAATGATTTGAACATGAATTATGCAATACGTGTGCTGCAGTTATCAGAAAGAACTGATAGGAATGTTTAAAATATATAATTTTATTGAAATCATGTTGAAACACACATACAGCATGTTAGTCATAATAATGCTATTTTAGCAGAAAGAATGCCTGTGCATTGTGAACAGATAACTCGTCCTTCCCTCTGTCCATTCCTTCCTCCAATGGACAAAGAGCAGGATGGGAGGAAGTTCAAAAAGGCTCTTTCCTGGAATAGCCATACAGGGACCTGACCTTCAGTACCAAAGTGAAAGAACATAAGACTATGTGATTGTTCTCAGCAGAACTAAATATCAGAGTTTTATAAATATTACAAATATGCTTTCCAAAAGCTACCTTCTGTCAACCTTTTACCATAGGGGTGTTTGTGTGCATATGTGGGTGTGTTTTCATGTTTTCCTTTTCTGGATTCTCCTGAAAAGTCAATTTTAACACCAACTCTGCAGTTATTTTCAATGAATACTTATATTATTAGAGTATCTTGTAGGCTATGTCTACAGCAGCACTTTTCCCACTGTAAATTTTTGACTGTTGATAACTTTAGAATTAATGGAATTAATTAGACAGTGGAATTCATTGTTGTCGCGTTGTGGCCACATCAGGGGGCTATTTGTTCTCTAATCACTACATCCTGGAACATGCAAAAAACATTTTTTCTTGATATATTAAACAATAGACCTCATCATGCAGCTACCTCAGCTTAACAAGATTTCTATTTTGGATAATAGGGAAAGCAAGCTCTTAACAAACTGACTTTTAATTATTAAGACTTTTCTCTTCATCTAGCACTATGATTTTCTGTGTATTTTTATGAGTGAGAACTTATTTTTGCAATGCAGGCAAAATTTGCACATTGCCTATTTGCCAGAAGTGTGCCTGAAGAAAGGATGGAGTGATTTCAGAAGGGACTTTATTTGTCCCTAGTCAAAAACTTGTAGCTTGGTAAGTTGAAATTTATTTTTTTTTTTTTGCAGAGGCCTCTTGACAGCAGAACTGAATGCTGCTAGAACTATTTTGTCTTTTCTAATTAGGTTAATATTAAAATTACAAATAGAAGCTCAAAGATTTTTTAAAATAGTGAAGACATTTCAAAGTTTGTGATGTGGTCCTTGAGCTTGAAAAAGCCAAATACTTTTAGATAATATTCCTAAAAATTGAAGACTTGGCAGTGAGATGAGAAGCAGGTGTTGAATTCCCTCAGGACTGAGGACCACAGCTGGATCAGAGGCTACTGAGAATCACTCAGACATTAGCATGATTGGGCTCTGAACCAATGGAGAAGTTTGGATTTTAGAGGAATCAAAATACCCGTTGGTCAAACTTGTTTTCTGTCGAGGTCAAATTACTAACAAAATGCCTGTTTTCTTGCCACCAGTCATAGCATAGCTGAGATCAACTGAATTGTATTTAAATGATGCTTCTGATAACACTTATTTAACATTCTAAAGGTCTGAGAACATATGTGAAACCAATTGGCCAGAAAATGAAAATTGCAGCATGGCCAAAAGGTTTTATTGCGATTACAAACCAGTGAACGCAAAATGCTCTCCGTAAAGTGGCAAAGCCCTTAGGAGGTGTTTAAGAAGTCTCCCATTACTTGGCAAAACGGGGGGGGACAGGGGGGAGAAAAAAAAAGAAAGAAAACAAATTGAACACTCATAAGAGGAACAAAATTTCCATATTGATCTGCTGAAGCAATGGAGTGGATGGAAAACCTCAGGAGATCAAACTGAGCTCACTGTACCAGGGAAGAGAAAAACAGAGTACATTTTGGGTAACATCTGTGGAGAAAGAAAAAAAAAATGTAGAAAAGCATCTTTTCTTACAAAATACACAGAGTCCACTAAAATGTAGACATTGTCACATTGACGGTGCCTGTACTTTAGAAATGTGCAGCAGCCACGCCAGTTGTGTTAGGCAGAGCCTGTTCAGAACCTAAAACTGTTACAGAAATGTGTCATTGCATCTGAGTTGATAAATGCTGCTAGATTACTTTATCCCCAAATTACTTTCTCAATACAGTAGTATTTTGTGGCTTTTTTGGAGAATTTCTGATTACATACCACAAAAAGCTATTAACTTTATTGCATTTGATACATTATAGTTTTCATTTCCACAAAGTCTTTCAGCATAAGGGATTGAGCAGCAGTTTAGGATTGCGGCTGAGAGACAGCTCTGAAAAAAGCAGCCTTATAAAATTCACAGTTGATTCTAGGTGGCAAAGCAAGCATAAGTGAAAGTAACATGAAAGATACATTTCAGAGAGGAAACGGAATTTGTGTGGACAGTTTGGCCTTGTCTTGGAAGAAAGGCAGTCAGTGAATTTGAAGTGTCTGTTTAGAGCGGGCAGCAAATCCTTAAAAATACTGCATCTGGGACATCCATTCCCGTAGCAATAGCTTGGTTTCATTTAATATTATCCATGTTGGGGAAATTAAGGGCATGAGTCAAGCCCACGAGGAACTGGGTCACTGCTGCTGAGAAATCTAGGTGTTTCTGTGGTAGGGCTTAGACAACTGTGTTACTCATCTGGAATGAACCTTGTAGTGCAACTGGCTGACAAGTCACCCCAGCGTGCAACAAATTTCACTGAAGAAAACTGTTTGCCCAACGAGATGAGCTGATAGAGAGCTTTCTTTAAAGTTGACTCAAAATCCTATGAAAGCTTTAACTGAGCTTTCTCCTTATTAGCTGGTAAAATATTAAAATTCACACATCTACATAACCTCCTTACATTAGCCCATGTTAAATATACCAAAATATTCATTTTAAGTATTACTATGTGTGCTATTATGAAAGTCGCCCCTGTCTTATTCTCAGGGTTTTGAATAGGAACTGTATTACCAGAACTCCTGGGTTTACTGTGAAATGCTGGCAGCAGGTGAACTCTTTTGATGTTTTGCTAATTGTTAAGCTATGCCATAGCTGAAATTAACACATTATTTTGGGGATTGTAATGTACAATTCCATGCTACTGACATAATTTCAGTCAGTAAACTAATAGCGCTCAGCCAGTACAGTCCACTGAACAGTTTCTAAAAAGTAGCTCTTACACCAAAAGAACAAGAAAACAACAAACAGCCAAAGCATAGAATCATAGAATGGTCTAGCTTGGAAGGGACCTTTGAGATCACCAAGTCCAACCATCAACCAAACACTGCCAAAACCACCACTAAACCATGTCCCTAAATTACATTATTATTATTATTACTACTGCTGCTTCTACTTAATAGATCAATATAATCTGCAGCATGTAAAAAAACCCAAACAAACAAACAAACAAAACCCACAAAGCCAAAACCCAGGGAAAAAAAAAACAAACCACAGAAAACATGGCTGGATGAAGGGGAGGAATAGGATCATTGCTTCTAACTCTTTTAAACCCAAAAGGGACGTTTTTAAAGAAAAAAAATAACAAGCCAGGTGGCACTCTATGCAGTGGTACACTTTGATTGAAGATCAGAGTCTTTGTGTTTAATTTCTTATTATTTGTCTTTCAGAGGTAATATAATCTGTGCTGGCATCTGTTTCATTTGACAACTTAATGTAGTCTCCATGGACCTACTTCAACAGTGCTTTGTTGTGATTTGACAGTGTGGGTGTCATCCCCAATGACATACACAGCCACTGCTGAGTCTGCATTTTGACATTTAAGTGGGCTCAGCTGTGAATAGATATCGAAGATGTTTATTTGCATTCACATTCTATTTTGACATTGTATCATTTTATTAGGTCCAAATTCTTCCCTAAGTAGGTTATTCCCAACCAGGGAGAAAAAGTTCTTTGCGTCTGATGTAAAATTTGATCTCTATTGGAGAAAATATAACGAACTTAGCATTTCAAAAATACTGAACTTTAGTATGAGAAGACAATTATTTTCCAGTAAGAACAAGTTTCCTTTTAGCATGGAGAATGTGCAACACCTTAAAATGGACATGTGGGTTTTGATTCTGCTTTAACATTTGTGTATACCGGGGAAAGTCAGCTGAACTCAATGGCAATATTAGAATTAAAAATAAATTATGTCAGAATTGGGGTGCATAATGCCAAGAAAACATTTATTATTGTACAGGGAATTAGTATACCCTGTTATCTAATCATACATATATTTACATGTAAATGTCATATATATCTTTAAAAGTATATGTGTGCATCCATCTCTCTGTATGTGTATACTATAGTAGAATGCAGGTTCACAAAAGACTTCGTTAAGAATGATTGTGAATTCTAAATTCTTCTTTCTTCTGAGAAATGAAAGAAACCATAAATACTCCATCTAGGAAGAGTCTGTAGAAGCTTCATGCTACAAATTTACATGTGCATAGATTAATATTGATAGTGAATTTGCAAATGCAACATCCATCAGCTTCAGAGTCCAGACCTCAGAATGCACCATGTGTGCTAATTTCCACCAGACAGTTCCCTTTTCTTGTCTGCAGGCATAAAGCCCAAGTTTGTTTGTTTGATGTACAGAAATAATATCATGAAAATAAAGTTTGTTAATGTAAGGGAAGCTAGATACTTTGATTCAATCTTCTATGGAAGAACAAAACATTTTTAACATAACAGTTATAATGCATAATATATTTTTATCTGTAAACACAGGTATGTTTTTATGTGGGGCATATATTTAGAAATAAAAGTTGTATTTTATGTATGACTTTATATTTTCTTTCTTCTTGTCTAAAAATCTTAAGTTTATGTTATTTACTCCTCAGTGCTTTCCCAAATACTGAAATATTTGGGGCAGGAGGGGGAGAAAGAGAGAAAGATAATGTAAAAATGACAGAGTAATCATCTCAAGAAGAAAATCTACCACAGTCCATTATTATCACCAATTTATTTTGGATTTACTCAGCAAAATTTGACAGTTCAAATCACTGAAAGAAGTGGTGAGAACTGAGGTACTAATTCTTCAACATTACGCATAGTGGCATCGGTTTCTCCTGCCAGCAATTACTTTTCAGCCCAGGAAAAGAATCACCCCTGTAATTATGTGATGTATGGTTTAGCGAAAGCTATTTGACCTCCCTTCAAATTCTATCATCTCAGAGTCCATGCAGACCAGCGAGTAATCTTTCATGAATGTGCTCTATGTAAATCAAAACCTATTGGATCTGTGTCTGCTATTAGCATTACAACAACAACATCTACTGTAAGTACCTAGAGAATATAATAAAGTATCCATTACTTCTGGAGACTGAGACCAGGGGAACTTTTTCTTTTCTGTGCTACTCTGTTGACAGAAAGTGGAAAGATGCCAGTAATAATCCCAATTCAACAGAGGAATTTTGCTACATGCAGAAATTATATTCCTAATAAGAAGAATAAGGAAAGATCTATTTTCTCATCACCTTATGTGTTTTTATTCCCTGATGCCTGTTGCCTAGACTTGCAATGAGCAGTCTTCTATGGTTTGGAGAGTATCTCAAAGGGGAGTTGAAGCAATGTCTGATCAATACCAAATACAGCAGCTTTCCAGTATCTGAAAGGCACCTACAAGAAAGCTGGAGAGGGACTTTTTATCAGGGAGTGTAGTGATAGAATGAGGGAGAATGGCTTCAAACTGGAAGAGGGGAGACTTAGATTAGATATTAGGAAAAAAAAATCACTATGAGGGTGATGAGGCACTGGGACAAGTTGTCCAGGGAAGCTGTGGAGGCCCCATCCCTGGAAGTGTTCAAGGTCAGGTTGGATGGGGCTTTGAGCAACCTGGTCTGGTGGAAGGTGTCCCTGCCCTTGGCAGGGGGATTAGAACTAGATGATCTTTAAGATCCCTTCCAACCCAAACCATTCTATGATTCTATGATTCTAAGTTGGTTCTGAATACTTCATTCAGTTGTGGTACCTAGCTATATGGGGGAAAAAAACCCCAAACCAACAAACCCCTAAAGTTCCAGTATGGTTTTCAACTATATCTTCTGGATGTTGAAGGGCCTTAATGTGAAATACCAACAATATCATGTCACAAAGAGAAAGAAATGGTCCCATTTATTATCTGTTGATGTTCTGACACTGATACATGATAAGCTTTATTACTCGCAAGAGTCAGTTTCTAGAAAACTCATGACTACACATTTTGGGAAGCAGAAGAAGAATCTTTACTTTTTGTTGCAACTTTTATGGGCTCTGGAGGGACAAGTGCGGGTTGCTGGCAGGGAGCAGTAGTGGATCATTCCAGGAGGTTCCTATCTGGCCATGGCTGCACCTCCAGCAGGTCTGTAAACCACTCTCTTTATAAAACTCTACCTTAGTTTCACAGGCAATGCCTGCAACATGCAGAATAAGAAGCAGCAATGAGCTCCAAAACAGACCATGCTGTCACCTGAGGCAAAGTCCTAGAGTAGAGCAAGATGTTTCTTATCCTTCCCATAGACTAATAACCAAAAGGCAATGTCTCTCACTCACAGTGCATTGCATTACCTCTGGTTTGATACAGAAAATTGAAAAGACCAGCCAAAAGTGGTGGAAGAACAAGAAAAACACCAACCTACCTGAAACACTATATTGCCTTTACTAAGAAATTTTAATATGGAGAATACCTAGTAGTTTGCACTTATCACAGTCAAAGGCTGTATAGGAAAGAACAGGCAATTTGAAGAATTTGTTGGGAACATCTAAAAGCAGCACAATGGAGGTTTTCTAAAGGCGACAGGGAATTTCTCTTTCAGACAGAAGAGAATCTCGATTAGCAAAGTAACTTTTTGAAAAGCAACATCAAAAACTGAGACTACTGTTTTTATAAAGGCAACAGCACTTAACTCTAATCTCTGGAGACAAAACCAGGAAGATATTTCCAAAATTTTAATAACCTTGCAGCCACTGGCCTCTGTGGTTCTCACAGCCTGTTTGACGGACTGCAGCAGAAAGGTGAAATTCTACCTGGGATACATGGGCCTAGGAAATGCCAGATTGAGCATAATGAAAATGAAATCCCGAGCCACAGGAAGCCAGTGGAAGTCATGTCATTAGGTCCAGGATTTCACAGTTGTTCTCATCAACCACTTTATGTGCCACCTTTACAGATACGTGCACCACGTACCCACACATACTGTGTGACTGCTGCTTACAGACATTTTAAGCCATTAGCTGGATGTTAAAGAAAAAGGGTTACTTACAGTAGGACAGTAGGTCTGTTTGACTATTTCGGTTTGTGTATAGGAAGACAAAAGTACAGCATCTCAGAAATGGTGTGGAAAAACAGACATTCAAAAAATATCATAAATGTCTTCAAAATTGGTAAATATATAGCAGGTTTTTCCCTAGATAACTCATTTTTTGTGACTCTTTCACATGTAAAATAGTCAACAAATATTTTAGAAATGGTAATATTTAAAATACTAGGATATATGTAATTTTCAAGAGAGCTTCTGTTGCCATTCAACAGTCATTTCCGAGAAAACAAGTAAAAGGGGAAAAACAAAGCCCCACTGCTGCTTTTTCCAGGCTTTGTCTCCCAAAGGAATGCAAGAAATTAAAAAGAAAGACAGTGAAAAAAAAAAAGACTACAATTATTAATACACTTGTTCATGAAAATGTTTTAATTAGTTCTAGACTGGTAGACTGGTCAAAAACACACCAAATCTAAGCTCATGGAGAATATAGCCTCAATGGATCAAGTACCTTCAGAATCGCTACTGAAGTTTCAGGTAATATTTTGCTAATTTCAGAGACTGCCTGTATATGAATACTAGACCAGCTGGTTTATATGCAAAATATTTTCAACATGAATCATTGATATTTATTGAAAAAAGAATAATACCAAAGCCCCTGCACCAATGGGTCTTAATTGTGATTAAAACAACAATTTTGTCCATTTATTAGAATTTGTGTATGTGTGAGTTTTCCCTCTACTTTGCATTTCATAAGCTATTATTTTTTAATATTACTTAACTTGGTTTAACAGCACCCTGAAAATGGACTTAAAGTTCAAAAGGAGATCATACAGACCATGGAAACATATTTAATTAATATGAATGGTAATTATTTTGCAAACTACGTCATTTTGTATGCTTATTTAACTTTCTAGAATTAAGTTAAATGTTGTAAATAAGTCAAAACCATTCTAAGTTCTCATGACTACTCTGTATCCCAGTAACATTTCATGCTTTTAAATTCTTTCTTCTTTGAAAAGAAGTGCTCCAAGAATCCATACCTTCAAGTAACGCAAACCATATAGTCTACACCTTCAGTTAACTTGAACGAAATCAGAAGCTGAAAGGATCTGTTGTGGAGGAGAAAAAGCTTTCAGGCAAGTGAGGTTATTTAAGAAGATTCTACAGAAGTTGTTCCTAATTATATCATGCATGCATGTGTGTTTTCTTAAACTGAATTACCTGAAGTTTTTTCCTACCTACCCTATGGCTTATATCTATAAATTTTGACACCAGCTAGTTCTGTTCTGTTCCCTTCACCTGTCTCGGTTCTTGCCTTGCATTTTGGGCAGCAGGGGGTGGCCGCTGCTGCTGTTTTATGTGGAACAGACTGCCCAGTTCATTGCCCCAGGAAGTATCTACTCCACCCTGGCCCTCCTGACAACAGAAACAGGCCCATCCGTGATGGCAGGGTCAGAATAAGAGGTTTGGTTTGTTGTCCTGCTCCACCTTGGTGGTGGAGCACATGACTGCCCGACAGGCACCCCTCAACAGCCCTGCTTACCTGATGAGCACCCCTTATGATGTCTTTGGCATTTCTCAGGCAACTTTGATACAGGGTACCAACCCTGTACCTATCTCTCTTTCTTGATCCCAACCACTTTCAAAAAAAACCAGCCTGCCCTGCATTACTTTTTCTCCATTGCTTTTGCTCCATCTGCACGTGGTAGGTGCACCCACCCCAACAAAAGACCAGGGGCTTTAGGACTGCTGCATCCTTGCTTTGTGCATCCTTACTTTTCACACCTTTACAGTATGGTTACATACATCCCTTGGGTGAGTGCTGACCCTCACATACACACCTTGGTTCAGCAACTATAGTCACACATGCAGCCTAGTGAAGCAATAAAGAAGCTCTATCCCTCAGCCAATGGGAGCTGACATGACCGTATATGACCACAGATCAGATTCAACTGGGTATAAATGGAGCCCTGCCAGAAGGCAAGTTGAGTTAGTCTTTGTTTGAGCAGCAGGTCTGCAGTCAAGAACTCTTGGTCTTGGGGACATCACCCAAGGAAACTCATAGAGGTTAAGAGCCTTTATCTTATAGGTGAGTGAGTGTGCACNTATTTAATTAATATGAATGATAATTATTTTGCAAACTATGTCATTTTGTATGCTTATTTAACTTTCTAGAATTAAGTTAAATGTTGTAAATAAGTCAAAAACATTCTAAGTTCTCATGACTACTCTGTATCCCAGTAACATCTCATGCTTTTAAATTCTTTCTTCTTTGGAAAGAAGTGCTCCAAGAATCCATACCTTCAAGTAACGCAAACCATATAGTCTACACCTTCAGTTAACTTGAACGAAATCAGAAGCTGAAAGGATCTGTCGTGGAGGAGAAAGGGCTTTCAGGCAAATGAGGTTATTTAAGAAGATTCTACAGAAGTTCCTAATTATATCACACATGCATGTGTGTTTTCTTAAACTGAATCACCTGAAGTTTTTTCCTACCTACCCTATGGCTTATATCTATAAATTTTGACACCAGCTAGTTCTGTTCTGTTCCCTTCACCCTGACTCGGTTCTTGCCCTGCATTTTGGGCAGCAGGGGGTGGCCGCTGCTGCTGTTTTATGTGGAACAGGCTGCCCAGTTCATTGCCCCAGGAAGTATCCCCTCCACCCTGGTCCTCCTGACAACAGAAACAGGCCCCTCCGTGATGGCAGGGTCAGAATAAGAGGTTTGGTTTGTTGTCCTGCTCCACCTTGGTGGTGGAGCACAGGACTGCCCCACAGTCATCCCTCACCAGCCCTGCTTACCTGATGAGCACCCCTCATGATGTCTTTGGCATTTCTCAGGCAATTTTGGTACAGGGTACCAACCCTGTATCTATCTCTCTTTCTTGATCCCAATCACTTTCAAAAAAAAAGCAGCCTGCCCTGCATTACTTTTTCCCCATTGCTTTTGCTCCATCTGCACGTGGTAGGTGCACCCACCCCAACAAAAGACCAGGGGCCTTAGGACTGCTGCATCCTTGCTTTGTGCATCCTTACTTTTTACACCTATACAGTATGGTTACATACACCCCTTGGGTGAGTGCTGACACTCACATACACACCTTGGTTCAGCAGCTATAGCCACACATGCAACAATAAAGAAACTCTATCCCTTAGCCAATGGGTGCTGACATGACCATATATGACCACAGATCAGATTCAGCTGGGTATAAATGGAGCCCTGCCAGAAGGCAAGTTGAGTTAGTCTTTGTTTGAGCAGCAGGTCTGCAGTCAAGAACTCTTGGTCTTGGGGACATCACCCAAGGAAACTCATAGAGGTTAAGAGCCTTTATCTTATAGGTGAGTGAGTGTGCACATTTTGGATCCTCATTTATAAAGTTTAAAAATTCTTGAGTCAGTTATGCAGTATTAATTCTTCAAACATTCTGAATCTGTGGTTTATTAATGTCAGAGTGTTGAATGATTTTGATAAGCCTCATTTTTTTAGTTGGTCCTCTGCTAAACAATTTCAGTCAGAATAAAGTTTATTTTGAGTTTATCTGTCTAATTTGACTTTGTAAGCCTTCATGCCACTGCACCCAAATATGTTTTTCTGATACCATTATTAAGCTAAAAAGAGCTTTGTAGAATGTTAATGACATGGTTACCCACGTGCAAGGCATGACACCTAGGTATAGCTGGTAAGGCATGGCAAGCTGCAGGGGCCCCAGTTCTCCCCTCTAGTTATTTGTGGAGTCTGAATGTTTGTTCCCCAAATCCCCTTCACTGCCTGTGAGATCCAGCTCTCCTTCTCAGCATTTTCTGTAACTCTTACCAGCTCCTCACACTGTCATTTGTGTTATTCCTATGATGTTCAGCAATTTCTCATGTCAAACGCAGAAGTGGTTAGGTGTCCCGTAACAGTTGGTCCCATAGGTAGACAGCATGGGCCTGAGCCAGAGAACAATATGAAAAGTCCAACTGTTGAGCTAGGTTCAGCACCAATTAGAGAACATGATGTCAGACTAATACCAAAACTTGGTATTTCTCTGGTTGCTGAGTGCAAAAACAATTGGTACTTATTTCCTGAATGCTAAAGTCTTCATGACTCAGTATTATGTGTTGTCACAGACAGCTGAGAGAACATACAAATATAAGACAGTGTCCTAACTAATTAAAATTATAATTTTAACTAGTTGAGAAGAAATCAAATAATGCCAGCTTGGTATCCAACCACACTCCGACACTAGAAAACCAAGTAAACAATTGTGGGTGGGAACCATTAGTCCACATTATGTTAGCCACGCTCTCTGCATGCATGCCACTGTCGCACCAGGTTTTGGTTTCAGACAGCCATTCTTCACTGGCACACTGATCTTACCCAAGGGCTGTCTTGCCAGCAAAGGTGGTCAGATCCAGGAGTTAAGTCCTCTTTGTATAGATGAGCTTTTTGAGTACACACTGATTGACCAATTCATCTGGTGGTTCACTGACTCCTCCCTGTTTTGTAAATTATTTCTGTATCTTGGTCAGTTCATCTGGAAAATAAAAGCAACATATATCTACTTTGTAAAGTTGTCTGATGATGTTTAAAAACTGTGCTGAAAGTGAAAATGGCTGTCAGTTAATTAAGTCAGGAAAAAATTGTTTGCTTATCCTTAGTTCTGCTTTGATCAATAGTCAAGGTTGGTTTCTCCTGTTTTCCAACTTGAAGTATTAGGGTTGAGGATGTCATCCAACTACATACCAACATTTCAATGCCATCCTTTATTGCTTTGAATTACATTTTTCCAGAAATGTGTTTGCTGTCTTTGTCCTGTGATCCAGAGTTGATGTTCTTTGTTCTCGCCATTATCCCATATCTTATCATCTTCTATCCCTATTCCTGCTCTGTGGCTGTGTTGGGAGATATCTGCCTTATTCCTTCTTCAGGAATATTGTCTTTCCAGTCAAAGTGTGCCTTTTATTCAGATATTCTATTCATGTATTCCACTTAAAGCATTTCTTCAGGTAATGCAAACAGGAAAATCCATTTGATTTCAATGGGAAGATAATTATTTCAGACCTGGTGGCTTATCCCAAGAAAGAATGCCACATATTCTATTAAGGAATACTATTAACATTGTCAGTATTCTTGGGAAAGAGATATTTTATTGGGAAAATGAGATGTTTTATTACTTACAGACTGTTACAATGTAGCAATGTAATATTACGGAAGCTTCCGATATTTTATGGCTTTTTTTAGGAATGCAAATTCCAGTGTCACTAATCAGAAAGTCATTTAAGCTAAATGGAACTTGATATATTTTTTGTTTTGTGTTGCCTGATGTGGTTGCCTGAAAGAAAGAAGAAATGTTTACTGCAATACCCTTCAATCCTATATATTATTTTCCTAAGTTAATAAATCACTTGGAATTTGGAGTGAAAATATTAAAATTGGTTTACATATATTTTAAGTAACAACACCTTATTCCCTCAATGCACTTTGTGATAGTTCCTTTCATCAGCTCTTGAAACTCTTGGTAACTCACAGTTGTTTCTGCAAGAAACTGATGAAGGTGTGAAACGTATAAGAAAAAGGGAAGTTCTGACCTAGCATCTCCCAGAGATGAGAAGGGACATTCTTCCTCTAATTAAATGTATCCTCAGCCCATATGATGTAAACCAATTAATATTTTTTTTCTCACTGACCATCTCCACTCTTTTTGCATGTTAAGGAGGCTTTGACATCCCCAACTAATTAATTTTTCTGTTTTTCCCCCAAAGCTCATTTTTATTTCAACTTGTTGTTGACCTCCACTTCTGATCATCATGACCCTGGTGTCTTTATTCAAAATTAGTACTGAAAAACAAGAGGACATAGCAGGAAAAAGGGCTTATCAAGAAGACTAATTATTTAATATAACTGCACAATATCAAAACTTATAATACAAGTGTAATGCGTTAATTAAATTCTTCAGCAAACGACAAATCTATCTGTGTTAGGCCCAGCACTTCTGTTACAGGATCTAAAGGTATCAAATACAGACCATGTACTTTAAGGACTGATTCCATTTGAATTTGTGTGTACATAGCGTTTCTGGAGATGTTGGCTTAGAAATCACATCTAATGTAAGGCAGCTCAAATTAACTTACATCAGTAAAACTGCATCCATTTGCACCATGTCTGAATACACACCCGGTTTCCCCAAAATGGTTTCTTACATTAAAAACATAGAATTATTTAAGCTGGGAAGTAAACTATCTGATTTGCTATGTACTCAGTTATAACATGGGTTGTGGCTACGTTCCCATTTCCATATAAATAGAGGTAATGCATGTCCATTTCTCCACTGAGAAGCACATAGCTTTTTTTTTTTGTTTGTTTTTTACTATCCTGGCTATGGGGCTGTCTGCAATTTATCAGCATCTTCACTCTGTGCTTTTCCTTTTTTTCTGCTGCATGCTCTCCTGCTGGTGGGTCACATTATCTTGCCTGCTGGTTTATTTATCCCATGTGGCTGGAGTTGGCACCAGGGCTTCTTTCCTTTGAGAGTCGGTAACTAGAGATATTCAGCAACAAAAGAGCCTTCTCTGAACCAACACATTGTTTATTTAAGCACTGAGAACAAAGTATAAGCTGGAAAAAAGGCATTTCAAAACAACCAACAGTGTAAACATATGTCTATTTTACATAAACTCGTCCAGAAGATGTTACAGTCTGCTCAGCAGGCCTGTTTTGTTCGGACACCCTCAGGAGATCATTGAACATCAGTCTGGTTTCCTGCTACTCAACAACCATTACCGAACTCTTGAGACTGTGCTCTTTTTAAAACTGTTACAGCCCTGTAGACTTCTGAGTTTCCAGTTCTAGTTTGTACAAATATTTACTCTCAGCAACCCTCAAGCATTTGGAAAAAAAAGTAGCTTAAACTGAGTTTTGAGCCTCTCTGTTTTGTTTTTATTTTTTCTTTCTCTTCCTTGTCCTTGCTACCCACCTAGGAAATAATTAAGACACAGCTAATCATGGACATACTAGTGACTTAGTCAAGGTAAGTCCTAAACATAGTCCAAGCTCTAAATCAGCCTCTCTTCTATCTTATAGATATAGGTGTTTTTTTAAAAAAATGGAAAATACATTTGCTGCTAATTTAAAAAAAAATAAATTGTCCAGTAATTTGTTACTGAGAGTTAGACCCACAAAGTAACTTATACGGTCCCCAGCTACTCCACAGCTGCCTGAGACCAGCACCCAGGGACTGTTGAGGTTCCACAAGTGCCATGTAGCTGTCTAACATTTGATTGCTTCCACGTTTATGCCCCCATGATGGTAACGGAAACCAAGCCAGCATTTTAGAATCATAGTATCATAGAATTGCTGAGGTTGGAAGGGACCTCTAAGATCATCAAGTCCAACCATTAACCCACCCTGACAAAACCACTTCTAAACCATGTCCCCAAGTACCACCTCTACCCTTTTTTTAAACACCTCCAGGGATGGCGAATCCACCACCTCCCTGGGCAGCCTATTCCAATGTTTAATAACCCTTTCAGTGAAAAAATGTTTCCTAATATCCAATCTGAACCTCCCCTGACATAACTTGAACCCATTTCCTCTCATCCTATCACTTGTCACCAGGGAGAAGAGGTCAGCCCCCACCTCTCTACAACCTCCTTTCAGGTAGTTGCAGAGGGTGATAAGGTCTCCCTTCAGCCTCCTCTTCTCCAGGCTAAACAACCCCAGTTCCCTCAGTCGTTCCTCATAAGACTTGTCCTCCAGACCCCTCACCAGCTTTGTAGCCCTTCTCTGGACACGCTCCAACACCTCAATGTCCTTCTTGTAGCGAGCGGCCCAAAACTGAACACAGCACTCAAGGTGGGGCCTCACCAGTGCCGAGTACAGGGGGATGATCACTGCCCTAGTCCTGCTCACCACACTATTCCTGGTACAGGCCAGGATGCTGTTGGCTTTCTTGGCCACCTGGGCACACTGCACCTGGGAAGGTGTGGGGGCTACCTGGGAGGCACGCCTGCCATGCCGGGCGGGGACTTGCTGCCACTGGTCCCTGTCCTCTGGATGTCCACATTCAGCCACACTGCTAGAGGGTGGGGAGTGCTCTGTATGTGGAGCTCTGTCTGCTTGGAATGCTTCTTTCAAGGAAGGCAGGGTGCGACTCCAGTTATCGATCTCCTGTTCACACTCCCTTATACTTCTCAATTGACTCACCTCCTTTTCTGCAGGGCCTGGAGAATAATTTACCTGCTTTGCACATAAGTGGGCCCAGTTCTTGGTGGCCCCCACCTTGGGGGTGGTGGGGTTCAGCCCCACCAGAACTTGATAAGTCCTTGGGAAAATCTTTTTGAGTCTCATCTCCCCCCTGTGCAGTGCAGGGATAACACATATTCCAGCACTGGCCCAGCACCACAACACAGGAGAATAAGGAACACACACCCAAATCCCCAGCTGGCACAATAGCCTTTGGTAGGGACAGCTATCCCCAGCCTTGTGAAGACAGGCATATGTCAACATGGGCGGCATGTGAAAAGCAACATGTAGGAGAGAGCAAGAAGGCCAAGGCACCACAGCTGGCCTGTGGTCTCATTCTGAGATAAGTGATGAGGATTTGCTGTATGGTGCTGTATGGCACAATCCTCCTTTTTGCACTGAGTGTGTTTTGTGACGCACAACCAAGTTCAGTAAATATGTGCCAGAGTTATGGTGCATTCATGCGCCTGCACAGCACCCCTGAGGGGATTTCCCCGGCTGTCCCCACACTCAGAAAGACAAGCACGTTGGCATTCAGGGCTAAGTGGCAAAAGAAGTGCGTGGCATGGCCATTTTAATTAAATATTATCATCTTGTTAGTTTCAGTTTGATAATGAATCACCTATTCTCTTCTTGTCTGGTACAATGTCTGTTGCACTGTATGTGTATGCATGTGCATACACACACACACACATGCCCACGGGTCTACCCCAAAATTTTCTAGTGAGATCCCCTTAACAAGCTGAAAAATTATTACAGTCCACACAAGGCAGATGTGTCAGACAACTTAGGGTATTTTAGGGAGCACAAAGTGCCTCTTTTAAGAAAACTGACTCTTATCTCTATTGTGAACCTGAGGAAACATTTCCTAGACCTTGCTGACTCCATTGGCCATATTCATAAGGGAACATAGCTACCACAGAATTCACATGTAGGCACCAGTGCTGTAGATAAAGAAAGTTAAAATCCCACTACAGATGACCTTAGTCCTTCTTGCACCAAAATCGTCCAGACTTACTCGTTGAGTGAGCATCTGTAAAACCACTTGCACTCTTCATTACATTTGTTGCTCTTTTCAGCCACAGATTTTATCACCAAAAGTTTTGTTTCTTACACACTGAAGATAAAGTTATTCATTCGATTTCAGGATAACTATTTTAAAAATGAAAAGACTGTTCTCCATGACATAATTACATGAGAAGTCTATCAGATAGCCAGTCCATTATACATTAACATTTATTGCATTTCACGCATTTTTTGTCAGCTATTGTATAGAACTAACATAGATGTACTAGCTTATTAGGTGGAACTTAATTAAAAGCCTTACAGCTTTAACAACTGGCTTTTTCGACATGACCTTTTTCATAAAACTATGTTGAATTATTGTAATTAAATTAACATTCTACTACTGCTTACTGAATCTTCTATAAATTTCCAATTTTTTTGATGTGACATTTAGGTCAAACAAACCAGCCTCCAATCACTCAGCTCAACCCCTTTAACCTTTTTTTATATTAGAACAACATTGACATTCTTTCATTTTTCTGAAATTTCTCAGTACTTCAAGAATTATTAAAAATTATGATAGAAGACTAGAGTTCCCCTCAGTTAACTCTTTTAATGTTTTCTTTAGTGCAAATCACAATGCTGGTTGAAAAATATTTATGTCCTCAACAGATGTTGATTTATACATCCTTTGGTTACTAATAGAGCAGAAAGTAGTTCATCATCTTCTTGTAATGTGTTCCATTTCCATGCAAGCAGACAATAGAAAAAACATCAAACATTTTTTTCTTTTTATGTTGCCAATGGTCTTCTATTTCCATCTGGAAATGGACACTCACTATTTCTTTGACATCTTTAACTCCTGAAGGTCTTCTAAAATCGTTCCTGTTGGCCCAAGATACCCCTAGCAATGAAGATTTTTTTTTGGTTGGGCTTTTGTTTATTTTAATGGGTCTCAAATTTCTTTGCCTTTTCCCTATTAGAAGAGTGCCTAGAGTCAGTCTTTACCATTGATCTGTAAGGTGCTATAATGCCTTCTATTTATTATGGCCCATTGTGCTCCTTCTCTCAGGCTCCGGGGCAGCCTCACCATAGCTCTCACAACTCCTTCCAGTCATTCGACTTCATGGATGCAATTAATTTGTTCAGCAAATGAAGAAACTACACATTGATATGTGTAGTATGGACAAGAGTGGCCATACTTGAAAACGATACCTGATTTGTAGCCTCTTTGAGTCACCACAGCATTTCAAGCAAACTAAAATTAAGGTCAAGCAGGTACCAAATTGTTAAGATTTGTATTGATGCAATGAGTATTCTGACTTTATTTATTCAACCTGCTATAAATTCTTTATTTCTAATACAATATGAAGAGAAATGTAGAATTTTGTAATAAGCATGCTTTTGTTCCAAGTCAAAAATCTGCAGCAGAAGCCTCAGGACCTAAAACTTCATCTTGTCCGAGATATTTCATTTTCCCCTTTTAACCACCTGAAACTCTGTATACTGCAAATAATCGCACGGTGCTTTGCATTGCTGTCTCAGGTAAGGTGATGCATTAGTTAATTAAGACTTTGCAGTCAGGCAACAACAACACTTGAGCTCATGAAATTCCCATATAAATACAATTTATGTGAGTTCAGTGACTCTTTGCAGAATAATTTTAAAGCCTACCTATGACTTCTACCAGCTGCTATTCTCAGAATGTGTCAATATTTAAATGTAAGATCACTGAGAATTAGACTTGGTAGCCCAGCTTTTATGCACATCTTATTTAGCTCCTTATGACTGTTTGTGTTCCAACATAATCTGAGCGAATTGTTTTTCAGTGACCTTTGTCAGCTTGTTCTGGCTGAAACTGTGCCTCCTGGGAGTGATCAACCATGTCACTGAATGCCCCCCAGTCAGTCTGATAAAAAGCTATTTGTTAAGTGCTGAAACCACTTTCCTTCGTTGCCTCTAAGGCCAAGAATGGAGGAGGAAAAAAAAAGGACCCTAATGCAAAATTAGCTGCTATGTATGATTCCCATCAAGATGGGGAAAGAAAGACATTGATTGAGACACGTCTCCGGTTCATTAGCATTGTTTGTCTTTGAGAAAGTTCTTGTCGGTCTGACAGATGAAGAGACATTGCTGAATGAAGAGAAAATGAAGATAACCGTGGTAAAAATAGAAAAAAATAATGAAGGGCATGCTGTTAAAACTAATTACATTAAGATTGATATCACTTAGCAGAAGAATGTTACCTCATCTCCCAAAAATACATGATTGCTAATACACCATGAGCTTCCTGCATTTTACATGCATTAATAAATGTTGCACAAATGTTTGATTTCAGTGTTCCACATTTTGGTAATCAAAACAGATTAGTAATTTTTGGGTTGGAGAACTTATTCTGTACATGAGTGATACTACGCAGCCTCTAAAACAAGTTCTCCATAAGAAGATACATTTTCGGTGAATCTGCACTCATGCTTTTGAACTTTTACAGAACCAAGCCTAGGTAAAAGGGAGAAATGAATATTCAGTCTTTAAATGTGTTGATCTCTAGGGACTGTGGCTACATAACAAATACATAATGAATAAACAAGACTGATAGCAGTGCCCATTAAAAACCCGTCCATAGTTATAGCCTGTTTACTTTGGCTTATTGCTTATCCAAATTTCAATTTGCTAGGCTGTAATTCCACATGTGAAGTGAAATAAGGTTATCTTTGTTAGGATGTTATTTTTCTGTTCTTGGAAGCAGCCATTACATTTCAATTATTTCCCAGATCAAAACTGGGGGAAGGGTACTGTTTTGTCCTTCATAACCAATCCTGTGACTTCCTCTAAAATAAGTTCATTGGGTAGTCCAGTTCTTTGAAACAGAATCTTGATGTGTGGCAGGCATTTATGTCAGGGACATATAGCCTTTTGCCATTCTGAGATAAGCATGCCCGAATTAGGCCTTGTCATGAATGTAGATTTTAGGATCCTGCCGACTACACCAATTTGTTGCGAATATTAATTTATGGATCCTACACAACTTTGAGGTTGCAGCAATTTAAGATTTATTAACACAGGATTAGGTTGTGTGATTTTTAACAATACTTAATCATCAGCCAATTATCAGACTGATTTAACAAAATTTGCTATAATCAACACAGCGACTTAGTTAAAGATTTGAAAATGGCAAGGTTCACACAAGACTTACAACAGAGTTTCCTAAATCAAATCACACACACACAGATATAGAGGTTAACCTATATAATCAAGATGTTTCTCCTGCAAATAGTAGTAAATTGTTGGTACCAAATGATCTTTGAACTTCACAAAATCTAATTGTAGTGAATTACTCCCTATTCTCCCTCACTGACATTTGTCAGCAGACGATCTTTGAACCTTCCTTCTTCATTGGCATCTGTCAGCAGATGATCCTTGGAATCCTCACAAAATCTACCCCGAGAGGTGTCCCAGCTCAGGAGGAGATACTGGGGCACAGCCTTCTGTCATCCTGGAGAGCTCAAAGGGTCTCACTTATTTTCGCTATTTATACGATCGCAAGGTGATTGACTTTGGTCATTTTTTTTCCACTTTGGGTCCCAGTTCTTGTCAGGTAATTCTGGTACCTTCCAGACCAGGCTACAATCCAGGCAACAGGAGTTTCAGGTACGGTTAGCAAGTGCCTAGTTGTCCCAACTCACTGTACTTGTAACCAGGACAAGAAAGTACCAGATTGTCCCAACTCATTGCACTTGTAATCAAGACAAAAACACAATGTTGGCTTGCCCCGACATTGCAACATGGCCCAGGGGCAGGAGCTGCACCACTACAGGCCTACACATAAATGTTTGAAAAAAACAGTGCCCTCAAGAATGAGTTTTGCTCCTGAGTCTGCTGTCCCATGTACGCCAAACTCCACTTTTAAGCATGAAGGGAGTCACTTACTTAAGGACATAGTTACATACTACACAAATGTTAGCAGTGACGCTGCCCTTAGAAGGTCTTGCCTGCACTACTGCAGCCATGAATGACCACTTTTTTCCATCCGTGTCTTGTGGCCACACCATCAGTTGTATAAATTGGATGTCTAAATTAATCCAAGTTTAAAAAAAAAAAAAGAAAAAAGAGAAGAAATGTAGTAAATAAGGCATAGGATCCCTATTGGAAATTGAAAATAAAAATAATGGACAGTCTATTCTGCGTATTGGAAAAAAACAGTTTATGAGCCTATAAGTAACTATTATAAGATACTGTACATGTGCAAGATGAAAGAAGAGTAGCAGTTAAAGTAACCAAGCCTAATTTCATTCTTACATGATTTTTTTTTAATCACTGTTGGATCATCGTTGTGAGTACAAGGTATAATATCCATCATCATTCATACTGAGGTTGTACAAAAGTCAGGGGTTACTAGCATTTCCCTGCTGTTGAATATTCATACCCAAAGACATACCAAACAAAACCTGTCCTGATAGCTATGCAATGCGTAATCATATAAATCAATGCATTATATGTACATGTACATGTACTTGTAGTTGTGTCCATATGTCATGATGATTACAGTGCGTTATTTGTTTGTGTTATGATAGCCCATAGGCTTTTCTCATTATCTGCTATCCAGACCCTGACAGCAGCGAAAGTTCATGGCCTATCTGAGTTTTATGGCTGATACTTATCCAAACACATACTAAATACACTCTTCTTCCCCTGCAGCAAGAAAGAAAGCATAACTGTAATTATCTCTGAGGCATCATCAAGATACATTTTAGAAAGAATAAATCATAAATTTATAAATCACTTGTTGGTAAGTGAAGAGCTGAGACAGACACTTCTATACAAGCAATAAGTGAAACATGCCAGTTAGATACAGATTTCCAAGTCTATGCATAAAAAATACCATTACTCTTCTGGCAATCTAAAGCATAACAAAGATAATCAATGTTTAAACCAAAACCACTCTACACAATATCTAGGGCTCAAAAAATGCAAGAAGAAAATCTGAAAGTATCATTCTCCAAGCACTTTGCCTACACTGCAAATTAGAAATGCATGCACTTCCTGCAGCCAGAAAACAGTTTAATTATGAGAGCTGAACACAAAATCTCCCATTGGCACAGATTGGCTTTGAAGTGTTATCACATAAGCGAGGATTTTGAAAATACCCTTGACCAGTTTTGTTGAAAATATATCACACTTCTATTTGTGTCAGCCTTAACCGTGTATCTTGTCACTCCCTTTCATAACATTAGAGAACCTGATCACAGTTCCAGAGTATTAAGCTAATCATGCATATTTTATGCAAACATTAACCTTTCGTGTTAATCCAACAACATTAAACCAAACCTATAATGAACCATAAAGGTGGTTTATAACATAGTGTGGTTGCCTTTTATGAGTATTTTCATTTCTCTCACCAAAGTGTTTTAGACCTTAGAAAGAAATAGTACCCAGATTTTTACAGTGGAACTTTATGTAAATAATACTTGGGCCCTTTTCTGAAACAACTGAGTTATTATTTTACCTGTAAGCAAAGTAGATGAACCTTTGGAATAATTGATTTCAAAAACTTTAGTACCTCATAAAAATGAACATTGTAAAGCTCCTTTCTGTGAGCTTTTTACATTGGCAAATTTTTTGTTTAATTGAATGTTTAATCTGTCTTGTTGCAGTTCACTCTAATAAGAAAACAGTTGTTCCTGTACAGAAGCTTTCATGTCACATATTCTAAAGCACTTCACAAGATATGCACATCTCATATCAATTATGAAAGAGATAAATTAGATACGTATAACAGAAACATGAAACTAAACTAAGTCTTATGAAATGTTGCAATACTACAATGGGACGGATCAAACCAGGAGAACTGTGGTTATCTAGGAGCAAAATAATACTGAAATTTTATATCTGTGTCCAGCAAGTAAACCTCTACATCATTTGACCTTTAGATTTATTTTGGAAAACAGTTAATAGATAAACAATATTCATGCTATGATTACGATAAAACCTGCAAAATAATCATAACCAATGACATAAATGGAAGGAGTACAGTAATATTGATATTTCAACTCATTCTGCTTAGGCAGTAACATGGTTTTCAGCACCACAATGTTGTGAAGAACTCACAATCATTTGTAAAAATTTCTGTAGTCCTGAGAGGAACTATTCCGAACTTACTAATGGGAAAGGAACGAAGACATGCAATCTTAATTTTTTTCAGGGTCAGACAGAAAGTCTATAACTTAAAAATTGCACGTAAATCTCAGACTAGGCAAACCTTGATTTACTCTGTGAGTTTCCATGCTGAAATTAATAGGAAGTATTTGAGGAGACAATGGTGAGAATAGGTAAGAGATTTTGAAACATTAAAGTCTAACCCTCCAAACAGAATAGCTGGAAGGAAACCTTTCCAGGAACTTCATTGTCTGCAGGGTTGATTTTGGCTTAGTACTATTAAAATAAACATACGTATCCAAAATTTCAGTTAATGGAAACAAAATTCACAGTCAAGGAATGTTTTCTATTATTTCTTCTGAAACACAAAAGAGCATAATTTGAAGAGCAGAACATGTATCAGTCACCCCAAGTAATACAAGAAGACTGGAAATACCCATCTCACTGTAATGGTAGTCAAATTGGCATTGCAGTGAGCTGGTTTTCCTCTAAATAATGGCAAAGCTGGGACATGTGATGCTTCTTTTACTTTCTGTAAGATGTCTCTTTTACCCTCAAGTGATGCATTAACAAATCTTTTCAAATGTTTTCTTTTCTTATCTCATTCGTAATTGTCAGCTTCCCTCAAGATTCCCTCTGGCAATTGATGGCCACATGTAATTTTGAGGTTTAGAAGTCCAATACTTTATTTAAAAACATTGAAAATGTTCCTAGGTAAAAAGGATTAATGCTGTGGTGAAATGAAGCAGCATATCAAACAGATTAAGCATTTCTTAGCATCTTACTTCCATAACTGGCCAATGTATAAATAAATATACTGTCTATAGGATAAGAAGACCTCCTGATGTAAGGAGAAATGACCTTTCCAAGATGAGGAAAAAACCAAAACAAGGCAGCAACTGGATTAAGGATCTTCATGCAGGACTGTAGCAAAGAGCAGAGGAGGCAAGTTTATTTCTGATAGGGGCTTCTTCCCTTTCATTGCATGGTTTCTTATCCCATGAAGAAACTGTAAGTTGTTTCCATGCTTAGCACATCGGTAAGTGAAAATGGAAATACATCCTATCGTTATGCCTGGGCAATACACAGTATTGCAGGAGGAGTAAAGGAAAAAATTATAACTGATTGCATTGAACTGATTGTTCATTGCATATAGTTTCGTTACTCAAACTTGCGTAAAAGAACCATTCTAGTATAGTCATTTCTTATCACCTCTCTTAAAGAAATTAGAAATGTTTAAGCAGTCAAGTATTTATAAGATGACTGCACAAAAAGAAGTGATGGACTGTATGGTAAATTATTGTTAAATGGTATCCAATGGAATATAATATCTAATTCTCAGATAAAGGAGATTCCAGAGAAAGGTATGTCTGATGCCCATCATCATGCATAGATTGCATGAACTCCTGCCTACCTGGAGAATTGGCTGTTACTGAAGTTTAGACAAACCCCTATATAGCATTATTTTATACTTCAAAGTATTCATGCACAAGGAGCTTTAAGGGCTTCTTAGGAATTAGGGCCAAGGACTAGCTGTGGGAAAAGTGTTTTTTTCTCTCCAGACTGTGGCTAATGCTTTAGATTTCCAAATACTTTACTTCAGTTCTGTTTGACACACTGCTTTAGTTGTTCTTCAACTTCTAGCTGCAGCCTTGCCCCAGTTCCTTTGGTCCTTCACTCCACTTCAACCCCTTTCCTAAATCATCCTCTGCTCTTTGCTGTAGTCGTGCATGTGGTCTGCTGTGCTGTTTCAGTTTCCTCACCTCCCTGGGCTTGTCCTTATCCTGTTGTAAGCTGTTCTCCTGGACTCAATGATAAATTCTAAAGTTATAGAAAGTTGAGTTTAGGGGTGAATTTCTGGTTTGAAATAAAGTTTTGTTCAGTATGAGATTGTCAAAGTAAATGACCTCTTTGAGTAACACAAGTTTGTTAATAGTATTAGATATTATCAGGTATCTTGCTGACATCTTAAATTAGCAGTTTGGAATATCCATAATGTAAATCAGGTAAAGTGCTTTGATTTATGACCAAATTTGCTTGAGAACCTAATTTTGTCATCCTCAAAGGTGAGATGCAGTAAGGCAATATGGAGTGAGACTGTATGAAGACTGAAACTGAAACTTGATGTCTGAACCACAGGTACTGAATTTCTTGTACCTCAAAACAGAGCTCAAAAGATAAGATCTCAAGGTAAAGTAAGCTTACTGTGCAAATTTAATGATAAAATTATTCTAAAGTCATTATTAGATATTAGATTCTTTCCTAAGAAATACAGTTATTAATTCTAAATATCACTTAAATTAATAGTCATTAATGTTTCCTATTCATTAATTTGTAAAGACAGTAACAGTTAATCTGATGGTCTAGAAAGCTAGAAGTGACAATCAAGAATTAGGTGAATTTTTCATACTGAGTTGGTGATTCTGCAGACAGAAACGCTTATGTGACCATATAAATTAATAACAGACTCTATAGCTTGGCATATTCTGTCTTTGGACTGCTGTGCACATGACGTTTGGGCCACTGAAGGCAAAACAAATAATCATAGCAATAACATCCTCTCCACAGGAGGTGATAAAAGGTCTCAGTCAGGGCTTTCTATAGAAGCACAAAGACACAAAGTCGAGGTGCAACCAGGGATTCTTGAGAACAAAAGAATTGTATAGGCTAAAAGATGGTCACCTTGTGTCCCTTCACATGAAGACAAGAGTTTTGTTCATTCTGTGAAATGAACACTTTTATTGGGGATATTTGATATCTGTATGCTTAGGGCACTGTAACAAATAGAGAACACTTAAAAACACAGAAGCTCATAAAAGGAAAGAGATTGAACTCTGTAAAACTTGGCAAAATTGTGATCACAGGCAGGATATAGGGAGGATTTCCTTTAGATGTAAATGTCTGCGTTCCTTCTACATTCATTGAAGATTAAATGTGAGTCATTTTATCCCAAAGTTTAAAATCAGTATTTTATAATTAATTGCATTCCAGGAAATTCCTATTTCTCTCAATTGGCTATAGACATTTTCACTGTAAACCTCTAAAGAGCGGTGAAACGAGGACCACCCATAGCTTTCTTATATACATAAGAAAACTAAAGAATCTGAAATACAATTAATGCTTTAAGGCCGTGAGGTCAAGGCAAATATAGTCTCATTAACATTAATATATACATTGTTCTGTAACACTTAATAACCTGTCTTGCTCTCATTATGAATTTTGTATGTGGGTGAAATGGCAATAAACCAAGTTAAAATTTGAGAATTTGTGTATTCATTGCAAAAACTGATCTCTATGAGCACAGCATGGTACTTTTCAACCTTCAGCATTTGAACATTTGAAAGGCAATTACAGCCAGGAAACTGGGGATTTCAATACCAGACCAGACTACTAATCAGCTCTTACTTTGAGACCTGAATCTTTTTCCTAGATGGTTTTATTTCATTCAGAAATCAACTGTGAGAAGTCCAAACAGGTGTATCATCACTTTTACAATTATTTCTGACAATATTGTCACCTGCTTACTGAATCACTCAGTTTTCCACTTTACTTTTCAGGGGTCTACAATCCTCTTAAACTTACCTAATTGAAAAAGTAGTATTAATTAAAATGTCACAATCTCCTCTTGGAAATCATAGATAGTTAAATAACAGCTTGCCTTCTGTGTAACTTAAGCTTCGTTTGTTTCCTACCTGTATGACTGCAAGAATGCAGTCTTGAGCTGGGGACCCATCGTGACGAATGCTGTATGAATAAAGAACTAATAGGTGACTTTTGTTCCCAGAATTTGCAATATTAATATCAGACAAAGGAAGTGAGTATTGGTAAGAGAGAAGAATAAAATAGGAAATTAATTAAATGATTGGTAGTGGTCATAACATACAGGTTAAGAATGGTTTTGCAGGATGATGAAGACTCAGTTTTGTAGGTGGTAAAGGGAAACTCCTCCCTAGATTTAGGAGAGAGCATCAATGAACAACAGAAGAAGATGGAGAATATTGTTTCAAAGATTTATCACAGTTGTTGAAAGCAGCTGGCACCTTAGTCCTTCCAAATCACTGAGAAATGATAGGTGGAGTAGAAACAGGCCACAAGGGACCATTACTTGGGCTTAATGAAACAGAAAGTTGAGGCAGTGGAAGGAGGAAAAGGAATAGGCTATAGGAATAATGCTCACAGCAGAACCCCAAATTGGTATTACTGAGCAAGTCCGAATTTTCTAATTCCAAAAGAAAAAGGTTTTACAGCAAGATAGATGAGGATAAAAGCCTTATGGCGTTCTTTTACCATGAGCCTTTCTTCAGATGCTATGAAGTACGAATTGACAGGTTTGAGACAAAACATGAGAAATGAAAGAAGCCAGGGGGTGCTGCAAGTCATGCACATGTGAGCCACCATCAGGATGGTGATGCTGTCTACAGAGATGGACAAAGTATGCAAGAGAGAAGCCTGAAGGGAGTCTTTAGGACAGTAAGGCCTACACTTAACTATACTGATTAGGAGCCAAGGGCAGGGTATTCCTGTGACTGGTCAGAGACAGAGAACAGTTTAAACATGAGAAAAAAGGAGTGAAAGAGAGGTGTATGTCTGTGCATCTTATCCTAGAGATGGCAGTTAAATACTAATACTTTTTAACTTTCAATCAGTCTTTAGCTCACAAGAAAATTTTACCATTCATCCGTTCACTATTCTTGCTCTTTAAAACTTCCAGTCTGGATTTTATTTGAATATCTAAATAAATTAATCTTCTTCATGTGTGAGGAGGTCCTTGTTATACAGGAGGAACAATCTTAAAATATGTTGAGAAACACTTGTTCAGCTCGGCTTACGGTACAGTGTGGCTTGCATAGCCCACAATAATTAGCTGAGGCAGCCTGAATGTTTAACAGGAATTGCTATCCAACTGCTCATGAATGATATGCAGATCAGGAATTAACTGCAGAAATTATTCAGCAAATAATTTCAAATAATACTAAATGAAAGAAAAGGGTAAACTGTTTGCAGGCAATTTGCAAAAAGAAAGGCAAGCAAAATTCAAAGAATAAATTATTCATCCAGTTCTGGCAGACTGGGTCTACATTAATCCCCTTCCCACCCTTTCTGGTTTTCTTTATACAGAGTGATTTTCCAGGGTTTTAAAAATGGAAAGGTCCGATTATGTTTGTGTGATTCACACATACAGGGGAAACTTGAACCAATAAGCAGTTCATGGTTCTTTCTTCTAGCATAATGGACCACTCTTCCTTGCAGAGAAGTAACTTTCCCAGCTCAGGTAGGAACGGTTTGAGCTGCAGGGTCCTTCTTGTGGCAGCATTTGCCCTCCTCATCCCACAGCTGAGTGGATGGATCTGCAGACAGGGGGCCAGATCTCGTTTCCTTGGAAGCAGAACAGATTTTAAAGAAAATGCAGAAAGAAAGCCTCAATTTGTACTCTTTCAGACTCATCTCAGACAGGTAATTAGGCTTCAAAATATTTTTTTTTCCGAAGTGTAAAATGTTTGGATCACGTATCTAATAAATGAAACGGCTGTTATAAGTGTCTTGTTATTTATTGTCCTAAAATGTGCCTTGACGCTGCTTTATTTTATTGAGCATAGGAAAGGATGATGACACAGGGCATAACCCTGACCTTTTGAGATACTATAGAACAGCTGCCAGCTAGCCTTTTTTTCCAAGAAATGTTTTGTGCCTCTGTTTTCCTAATTGAGACACACTTTTTAGTAACCTCATAATGAATTAAGTTCTACTCTTTAGAAAGATGTGTTGATGAAATATGTAGCATTATTTACCCAGGGGGTTTAAAATGGTCATGCCTGAAGGGAAAGCACCTTATTTTCATTGTCTATTTTCTCACCATTAACTGAAATTCATCAGCAAGTTGCCCACTTCCCTGGTTATCTGTTCAAATTGTATTTGGATTCTGGTTCTTCTTCCTACACAAGTAAAAAGATCAAACACTTTGCAACTACACATTTGAGATTTAACTACCAAGAAACCTTATCCTACCAAATATTTTCATGTAATTAAAAAAGCCTTTTATTTTTCTTTTAGTATCACATGTAGAAATGAATGATTGATGGCCAACTCTATCTGAATTCGAGGTTGCAATATGAAACAGCAACATGTTTCAGATTTAAAGTCACAAATCAGACACTAAATTTTACACAGCCTACTAGACAAGCTCTCTGTGTTCTGGTACATGTGTAGGCTAATGGACAGGCACAGAGCAAAATTACTTGCCTTCACTTTTCAAAACAGGCAGAGGGGCCTTCCAAACAGTGAACTATGATGAATTGCACTGCAGTGTTGTATCTTTGCGAAACAGACAATGCTCAGCTGAAAAAAAACAGGATTCTTGCCAAAGTGATTTTGGAAACAGTTACACTTCTTAAATTACCTACACTCCAAAACACAGTGCTCAGTGCAGACAAATTTGTTTAGCAGGTCCCTTTTCTCCTGGTGCAACTCTTGCACAGCCCAGGAGGTGTGCCAGTGGTCCCACTGCTTCACTGCAGGCTATGATTGCACACTTGCTGCAGAAGGGTCGCTTGAGTCAGCCTAAGAGTCATCCCCTCCCACAGCTGTTTATTCCTCCTCCCTCCCCAAAATCTCTGCCCTGTGATAGCAAAACTGAATTAGCAGTAAACTTGCTAACCAAACAAAAAAGGGAGAATTTTCATCTGTCAGATTCCTACTATAACTCTAGCCATGTGGCCACACAAGCATTTGTGCCACCCCAATGGATGATGCAGTTTTGGGTCATAACAACTGTCTGGGATAACCACAGGAAAATACTGGGCTTTCTCAAGCTGGCACTGACACAGAAAAAGGTTACATAGCCATAACCTTGGAGGAGATTATTCTTTACCAAATAACCATTCTCCACTGGATCTGTGAGTGAACCAATCTTCTTTTCCTGGCAAGTAAATCCTGATAGCACTCAAAGATTTCCCTTTATTAGCTAAATCAAATATTTGTTAGGGACAATGCACAACAGACATCTTAAGACCAAAATCAGACCCTTCTCATTTTTGTGGTGATGTGGCAGACACATTCTGAGGACACAATTAACAACACGCTTTTACCATTTGAGAATCAAAAAGCTGAAATGTAAGTGTTATGGAAAGTGACTGTAAAGAGGAAATACTGTTGCTAAGGCCAGAATTTTCTTGACCTCAGATTTTTCTTATGAAAAAAAAAGGCAACGGAGAAACATTTCTTTGCTCATGACTGTAAACCTAATTCCTATCATCATCCAAACCAAAATATCTCTTCCTCTCAACTGCTTTTTCTTCTCAGGTTCATACCAAAAATCATTCTCTGGATGTGGTTGGAGTCTCTTTGGTTTTCATGCATATTTCTTCTCTTACACCGTGCTCACACAGAGCTGCAATCTAAAGCCAGCACTCTGCCACTCCATGTGCAGTCACTGACGCACGGTAAGTAGACTCCACAACCGAGATGGTTGTAAAGTAGGTATGTTTATTCAGCGCTGGGCAGCACGGGGGGTCGCCCCACCACAATCGTGCGCGCCCAATGCAGCGGCTTTCTCAAATATATATAGTACTTAATCACATAAACATAAGATTTCTGAACACGCCTATACATATTCATGACCTGTCCCCGCTTCGTATTAAAATTAACTCTAATACATCATTTTCATAAACTCCTCCCAACTACGCTTGCACATTGCCTCCTGGTGGTGGTCGCTGAGGGTCGTGAGGATGAAGGCCGATGATTCCTCTTCATCACCGCAAGTAACCTTTTGCTTTTGCGCAGACTCAGTTCTTCCTTGGTCTTTGTCCAGACCGCAGGGTCGGTTTCAGCCGCTTCTCCAGACAGGTTCTTGTTCATTATCAGGAGCTGTGCTTGACAACACCACAAGACTTCTTGCTTCGCCTGGTTTTCAGTAAACTATCAGGCCTGTTTTCTAGGTTATATGTCACTACTAGCCAATTAGTACACAATGTGTCATTATCTCTATCATATACCCCTGACTCAGTCACACCACAGAGTACCCGGGGCTCCTGAGCAGGCTCCTGATTTAAGACACTGTGTTGCATTGTTTCCGCTACTTCAAAAGAGAGGTTCAGGTAATTGCTCTTTCATTTAGTCTGAATGGACTAAAATGTTATGCCCACCACTTTTAAGGAGCTTTGTTGCAGCTCCCAGCATAACAATATTAATTGCCTACTACAACTCTTTTGTAAAAGAGTAAATCACATGCTGCAAAAGCCATAATATGGAAGGATAACATCGTGGTTTGCCAGTTCATTTTAGAGCTGCCAAAATCATGCATGCATATTTTACAGTTGTGGTAAATTGTATGCACAGATCCAATTATTTAAATGACTAAGTATCTAACTGTGAACATAAATCACATATTTTAGGGTCTCTACCTACCAGTGAACCTCAGACAGAGAGAGATGTGCGCAATTTCAAAAGCTATGAGTTTCATTTGTTCCTTAAGAAAGCTGTGTAAAACTGTTTCAATAGGTTTTTAGTAATTCATATTCTGTGTAATATACTATAAAACTCTATAGATCTGATCCAAACTGTGCTAATGTCATTGGCAAAACTCCCGTTGATTCAAAAGACTCTGACAAAGTCATTCTGAGAGAAAAAGTAATGGGTAAAGAGCAGGAGTATTAACATCATTTGCTTTATAAGAACTTCTCATCCTTTTTATTTACACACAAAGTTAACATTTCCATCGCCATAGATAATTTAGATACCAACACAACAGCCATGGGCTGTACAGCAGCCTCCAGCCATATCTCTGTATGTGAACTTGCTCCTCTATGGGGAAAATTTTAACCTAATTTTCTAAGGAAACATCTCCCCTGATTCTCTTTACTGAAATGAATTGGTCTTGCCGTTTTAGCAGTGACCAAAAATGATAGCATCTGTCAGTCTTCATGAAAATCTCTGTGTTTTGGATCCCTCTAACAGTAAACAATTTTCTGAGAAAAGTCACTGTGGGATTCACAGCAGGGTTTGACAGCCACTTGTCTTTCAAGAGATTGCCCACTATTGAAGTTAACAGTGTCAATGCCCACAGAATATAAACATCTATCTTCCATTAAAGAAGCCTCGAATATCTGGGTTTATTTCATCAGAAGGGCCTCCAGACTGAACTTCTTTATTCATTTGTCAGAGCTTGCCTGCTTTTAAAACAATATGTTGGATCTGCTGATTATTCTCTTCATGTGCCACTTTCTTCTAAATTATGCAATAATCCGAAGGGATAAAAATGGATGTTTGCTTTTTATTGATTTCATCTTCAAATTATTTTAAAGTGTGAATTATAACATTGTTATCTTCTAAATAACAAAGTACTAGCAAGCCATTAATTACTTACTACAACTCAATGCATCATTAAAATGATCCATTTTAATGACATGATACAGTGCAATTATTATTATTTTGTTATTATAATTATATAAGCCTACATTAAAACCCTGGATCCAAATAAACTTCAGATCACTCCGTTCCTTTTAAAGTGTTCACCCAGTTTTAAATGTCCTTTCCTTCTTTGCTCATTAACACACCAATTGTTTATTTTGTCACAATTTTTGCAGAACAAGATGACATACAGGATTTAGACAGACTAGTGTGCCAAGTCCTGTGTTTGATACATTTCCAAGTGATTTACAAGATGATGAGCAGTCCTCATCAAATGTACATGAGATTTTAGAACTTAATTTTGTAACACAACTTCAAGAATTTCAAGCATGGCAAATGGCACCTGATTACCTAGTTTTCATTCTCACAGAAAGCTTCTAGATATCAAAAGAATCTCAGGAAATTTGGACTGTTTGCTCCCATCACATTGGATCATACTTAACACCTTATTTAGACCATCATAGCACCAATGAAGACCAGATAAAGACCTTCCCTGGAAACAGCTAGAGAAGATCAGAGCAGAATTATGCTAAACACCAGCTTGGGAAGGACCAGACTTGCATAAAAGTGAGGAGCCAAGAAAGGACAAGAAAATGTTGGGTGCACAGATAATAACCAGATGATAAAACAGAGCAAAAGGGGATCATTATTTGTCATTTCTATTGAAAAAACTGACAGGTTAAATTGTTTGTACATCCAGAGTGTGGTTTAGAGAGAGAAAAAGAGACACAGCCTGAAGCAGGTTGATAGGCAAAGCTCAGTAGATCAGGGGCGCTCTACAGACAGCGGGCTGGAGTCTGAATCGCTGGCGTGTAGGTCAGACTAACTCCCCTGCTCTACACCCAGTCTGTCTGACTCCAACACCCAGCAACAACAGTGGAAATGGGACAGTTGCAACAGCAGAGACTGAATGAGAGAGGGCATGTGCCTCATCCGAGGTTTTCACATCCCAATGGGCTGAGTAGCCACTTGTAGCTTGTGGGACTGGTCCTTTCATTCATTCTTCTAGGGATCTTTTTTAAAAAAAAAATAAATAAAGAAAAGTCAGGCCTCACCTATGTTTTTCTTCTAAGGGAATGGTTTTGTTCAGCCAACCATACTAAGAGATACTGATAGAAGCCTGAGACAGAAGGTGAACATTCAGCAAAGACAAGTGTGTATCACATTTTTTTTAGTCTTTTTCCAAACCTTTCCTGGGTCAGGTGAATTATGTCTTAAC
Source organism: Anarhynchus alexandrinus (assembly GCA_008711295.1). Classification (NCBI taxonomy): domain Eukaryota; kingdom Metazoa; phylum Chordata; class Aves; order Charadriiformes; family Charadriidae; genus Anarhynchus; species Anarhynchus alexandrinus. The sequence goes on from VUYV01000014.1 coordinate 4,581,506, forward strand.
AGCACCCTCAGTTTAATGAGGTAATGCTTCACTAACATCGTAAAAATATAAATAAAATACAGCACAAACACTTAATCATTGACAAAGAGAATGAAATAATTCACTTATAAAGGGTTCATTCAGTAATTCATCATCAAATATCTAAACTGTCCCCTTCCATTTGAATATAGTACCATACTGGCAAAGCAGTAGGCAGGAGTCATTAGATCTTAACTGAGTTTTCCAAAGGGAAACATTTATTTCACTTGAAGCATTTGTTACTACATTTAACATAAGAGGTTTCTGTCTAGTCTGTATTTTGAACTAAGCAGCTTTGCAACATCTCATCAATTCAAACCACATTTTATCTGAGAACCCACTGAATTAGAGAACATGGTATTTTAGCCAGTATAAGGGAAATAAAAGATCCAGCCAAGGGACTTTACAGAGATTTAGAGTGATTAGAGGGACAACTTAAATTCAAATACATGGGGAAAACAGCTCTGTGTCCCACAGATTAATTTTAAGGAAGAAGGCTCTTCATGTTTTACATTGTACTAAATGCAGTCCTACTGCACTAGAGAAAATAGAATTTCTACATAAAATATCATACAGGTTAATATGCAAAATATGTTTTGCATGGAGATTAAAGACTGCCATTTTACTATTTGCACCCCTCAAGATGAAAAAAAAAAAGAAAGGTAGTTCTTTTGGATCACAATTTTAGCGACAAAAATAGGATCTAAGACTCTAGCTTAAAATCATCAGACATGCAATAAATAACACATACGTATTTCAGCCCTTCCAGGACTTCCCCTTAGTGTAAAGAATGCACCAAGAATAAAATAGAAAGTGTTAGATCTACATTGTTGTAATATCCACCATATTGACATTAGAAGGTGGAAATCACCCAAGCCTCTCTCCAGTTTGCAGATTAATAGCATAGGCAAGTTGAAGAAATACCGTTGAATTAGTTTATGGATGCCAGTGATATTTTTAATGTCTGAGAAGGTGAAGTTGGCTTGACCAGTTGTCTCAGAGCAGCTGTTCCTGAGGCTGTTACTATTTAACTGGTTGCACAACAACATGGCACCAGTATAGGTTAGGGGTGGACCTGCTGGGAAGTAGTTCTGAGAAGGATCTGGGGGTCCTGGTAGATAGTAAATTATCCATGACCCAGCAATGTGCCCTTGTTGCCAAAAAGGCCAATGGAATCCTGGGCTGCATAGGAAGAGTGTGGCCAGTAGGTCGAGGGACGTCATTCTCCCCCTCTACTCGGCACTGGTGAGGCCACAACTGGAATACTGTGTCCAGGTCTGGACTCCCCAGTTCAAGAGGGACAGGGAACTGCTGGAGAGAGTCCAGTGTAGGGCAACTAAGATGATTGAGGGATTGGAGCAACTCCCTTATGAGGAAAGGCTGAGAGAGCTGGGACTCTTTAGCCTGGAGAAGAGAAGGCTGAGGGGAGACCTTATTACTGTGTACAAGTATCTAAAGGGTGGGTGGAAGGAGGATGGAGCCAGACTCTTTTCAGTGGTTCCCAATGACAGGACGAGGGGCAACGGGCACAAGTTGGAACATAGGAGGTTCCGTTCAAATATACAGAAAAACTTCTTTACGGTTAGGGTGACAGAGCATCTGAACAGGCTGCCCAGGGAGGTTGTGGAGTCCCCTTCTCTGGAGAATTTGAAGACCCGCCTGGATGCAGTCCTGAGTAATGTGCTCTAGGCAATCCTGCTTTGGCAGGGGAGTTGGACTAGATGATCTCTAGAGGTCCCTTCCAACTCTGAAAATTCCGTGATTCCGTGATTCATGATACTATGGCCACACAGTCATTGCCTCCTCCAAATGACCCTTAGAATGACGTATACAAGACAACAAAGGAAATTCAGCAAGTGGGGAAGTGGTTATGGGACACACAGTCTTGCCTGCTAGAAATCACACCCAACACAAAGTTGGGGATAATGTAAAGCAAACAGACTACATTTTAGTCCCGGGACAAAATACAAGCTAAAGACAGTGAAAAGACCTCATTTGCTCTCACTGGATCCGGCCTATAGATTGCAAAACCTTTTTCTTATCTACCAGGCAGAACGCTGCTTTTATGCCTGATAGCGCTTCAGGCATTAATGCACCGCAATCATCAGTCATCACCACCAATCAATCATTTAAATGGTATACAAGACTTTGGTTAATACTTTTGTACTCGAGTGATTTTATTCATACACAAGTGCCCTTGCAATCAAATCTGAGGCATCTTTTGTGACAGCAAGTATGATACTTCTTTTCTGACAGATGTTCCATATTTTGAACAGAAGAAGTGGATTTCTCAGTCTGAGGGGAAAGAAAAGCAATCTAATGGTTGCAGGAAAATCAAATATCAAATCATCAAGTGGTGCTGCCATGTCTTCATGAGGCTCAGAGGAACAGCTGGAACCCCAGAGGAAGGCTAACCTGCAGTCATCAAGAACTTCAGTAAGAAACTGGAGAGAAGTAGATTGAGACTTCTACTCCCTCTTTCTTTACCACTGTGAACACTCCTGGGGTTTGTATCACTCTGCTTCTAGCAGTGCAGGAGATAGATCACAGGATGATTTGTACCAGTTGGAAGGTTTTCTTTTCTGTCTTGGCAGGAGCCAGGACAGCATCAAAAGTAGGAGCAAGATAATTTTCCTGGGTTTTGTACTTGCTATGTTTACCTGGGGAAAGGCACAATTGCAAGGAAAGCCCCTTTCCACTCTGTAGCCTTTACCTTGAAGTTGTTTGGTGCAAAGTTGGGCAACTTGTTTGACAGAATTAAAAAATATCTTCAATGAGCATATAGAAACAGTTTGTAACAGCCAAACATCACTATCCCAACAAGAACTCTAGAAAATGTCATGATCCCTGCTTACTCAACCATGTTAAATTTAACCCCTGGGTCCAAGGTCACTGCTTACTTTTCCAGCAAGGAGCATCACAAGGCCCCATCATAGAGGACAGCTCCTGCAGATGCCAGGTGAAGGTGAGATGTCTACCTGGATGCTGGAGTCAAACAGGAGTAGCATGACAGCTGCTATCTATAAGTACAGAGAGAGGATTTGGATCTTGCTGACTTTGAGTTTATTTCCAGGACTGTTATCCTGCACAAAGATAAGAGCTTAGGCTGTACATTTGTACGCTTCTGGCTGTGCCAAAGGAGAAGTGCTGATTTAGCCCTCTGCATAAGGAAAGCAGCTCTCAGGCTGATCTAAGTGAGACCAAGCCTAGCGACTCGGGCACTGTGACCCTCCCCCTCAAATCACTGGGGATGGCAAGAATACAACATATAGCAATATCTTAATTACATAATATTCTACCTTACAGCAAAACTGCTGTAGGTATGCATTCATTTATGGCTTTCAACTGTTCCTCAAGGCAGTTAGTGTTAAAGCTTGGGTTCTTTTCAACCTTGTATTTTTCCTCAGGTAGAGAGACCTGCAAAGATGAAGCAACAGAATCAATGTTAGGACTTGAAGACATACTTAGTTTCTGGGAAGGTGGTTTGGTCCAGGATATTAGCAGTGTTGTAGGAAATGTAAAAGGGGAAGGAGTGGATGAATTCAATAGATCTCAGCTGTTCAGAAAGGAGCTGGTGTTTCCCTCCCACTCCACAGTTAAAATGAGTTTCTGCAGCAGGGTCCTTGTCTCTCACTACGGACACACGACTTACGTCCTGTCTGAGGGTGGAGAAGGGACCAAAGCCACCATGTGCTGTATGTTTTAAAATCACATCATTCTGAGAGCAGCCAATGGTTTCTGTGATTCAGACTTATGACTTTTAAATACCTAAGATACGAAAAATGCAAACCCCATTGTTTCGGAATATTCCTAAACTGTCTGAAGGAAGCAATTGCTCATTTTTTTCCAACCTAGGTCAAGCAAAATAACTCATTCTGCTGAACTAGCTTAGGTGGAGATTACAAAGAAACAAATACATGAATTGTTCCAAGACTGAGCCACCATGGGATGTTTTCAACACTAGTGTTAAAAGACTGACAAATTCATTAGCCATTGAAACAGTAGGTTACTGGACTAACAGCTTTGCTATTGTAATATTAAGTTATATATGTACACGTACACTTACACATTCACATACACATCACGTATACTAATACATGGGTGTGTGAGTATAGCTACAGATATGGATATAGATAGATACACAAAATGATAAAAGCACCCAACAAACATTTCAAAAAGCAACTAAAAAGAATTCTATAAAACTAATACTATGCACTGTACAGGTAAGCACACTTAACCGCAAGGGGTAAATTCTGAGTGATGAGGGACATCCTCAAAAAATAAAAACAGGAGAGAGAAAATGTTGCCTCTAGTTTTGAAATTGTCACCTGCAGGATTTCTCAGACAAGAATGGCAAAATCCATAATGTGTCCTCGGTAAACAGGGAAATTAGGGAAGTCTGAGAATTTGTCTAAGTAACATGCAATTTGAAAAGCTTGATTTCACATCACCAAGGGACGTATTGTCAACCTTGTGCAGAAAGGTGTGGGAGACATTCTAGCTTTTGAAAGAGCTCAAAAGATGTAACTGGAATACATAACAACACATTTATTGAACATAAAGTTTTATGTACAGAATCTATTATTCTATTCTTGCACAACAATATATTCTATATATATAGCATACATACCTACCCATCCATTTATCTTTCTTATTTATCATATTAGATATTTAATTTTATAAAACTGTCATAAAGCACCAAGTAATTCATACCCTGCATTTTACATTTTCTGGCAAAGTAGAAACAGATACTGGAACAAGAGGCATTTTAAAAATGTTTCTATGTTATCTATCCATATAGAATCATAGAACGGTTTCGGTTGGAAGGGGCCTTAAAGATCATCTAGTTCCAACACCCCTGCCATGGGCAGGGACACCTCCCAATGGACCAGGTTGCTCAAAGCCCCATCCAGCCTGGCCTTACACACCTCCAGGGATGGGGCAGCCACTACTTCTCTGGGAAACCTGTTCCAGTGTATCACTACCCTCAGAGTGAAAAATTTATTCCTGATATCTAATCTAAATCTCCCTTCTTCCACTTTGAAGCCATTTCCCCTCATCCTATCACCACATGCCCTAGTAAAAAGTCCCTCTCCAGCTTTCCTGTAGGCCCCCTTCAGATACTGGAAGGCCAGTATAAGGTCTCCCTGGAGCCTTCTCTTCTCCAGGCTGAACAACCCCAACTCCCTCAGCCTGTCCTCATAGGAGAGGTGCTCCAACCCTCTGATTGTCTTCGTGGCCCTCCTCTGGACCTGCTCCGACAGGTCCATGTCCTTCTTATGTTGAGGGCTCCAGAGCTGGATGCAGTACTCAAGGGGGGGTCTTGTGAGAGCAGAGCAGAGGGGAAGAATTACCTTCCTTGACCTGCTGGCCACACTTTTTTTTGATACTACCCAGGATGCAATTGGCATTCTGGGCTGTGATTGCACATTGCTGGCTCATGTTCAGCTTCTCGTCCACCAACACCCCCAAGTCCTTCTCCTTAGGGCTGCTCTCAAGCCATTCTCCACCCAACCTGTATTTGTGCTTGGGATTGCCCCGACCCACGTGCAGGACCTTGCACTTGGCTTTGTTGCACTTCATGAGGTTGACATGGGCCCACCTCTCAAGCCTGTCCAGATCTCTCTGGATGGCATCCCCCCCCTCCAGCTTGTCGATTGCTCCATAGAGCTTGGTGTCATCAGCAAACTTGCTGAGAGTTCACTCAATCCCAACATCCATGTTGCCAACAAAGATGTTAAACAGCACTGGTCCCAGTACTGACCCCTGAGGAATACCACTTGGCACTGCTCACCACTTGGACATGGAGCCATTGACTGCAAATCTTTGAGTACAACCATCCAGCCAGTTCCTTATCCACTGAGTGGTCTATCAGTCAAATCCACATCTTTCCAATTTAGAGACCAGGATGTCGCGCGGAACGGTGTCAAATGCTTTGCACAAGTCCAGGTAGATGACATCTGTTGCTCTCCCCTTATCCAGCAACGCTGTAACGCCTTCGTAGAAGGCCACCAAATTTGTCAGGCATTATTTGCCATTAGTGAAGCCATGTTGGCTGCCACCAGTCACCTCCTTATTTTCCATGTGCCTTAGCAGAATTTCCAGGAGGATCTGCTCCATGACCTTGCAGGGCACAGAGGTGAGACTGACCAGCCTGTAGTTCCCCAGGTCTTCTCTTTTCCCTTTTTAAAAATGGGGGTTATGTTTCCTCTTTTCCAGTCAGCGGGAACTTCACCGGACTGCCATGACCCTTTAAATATGATGGAGAGTGGCTTGGCAACTTCATGTGCCAGTTCCCTCAGGACCCACAGATGTATCTCATCAGGTCCCATGGACTAGTGCACCTTCAGGTTCCTCAGCTGGTCTCGAACCTGGTCTTGTCCTACAGTGGGAGGTACCTCATTCTCCCAGTCCCTGTCTTTGCTTTCTTCAACTTGGGCAGTGTGGTTAGAGCCCTTCCCAGTGAAGACTGAGGCAAAAAATTCATCGAGTATCTCAGCCTTCTCCATGTCCTGGGTGATCAGGTCTCCTGTTTCCTTTCTGAGTGGGCCCACATTTTCCCTAGTCTTCCTTTTGTCACTGATATGCCTACAGAAGGTTTTCTGGTTGCCCTTCACGTCCCTGGACAGATTTAATTCTATCTGGGCTTTTGCTTTCCTAACCTGATCCCTGGCTGCTCAGACATTTTCTCTGTATACCTCCCAGGCTACCTGTCCTTGTTTCCACCCTCTGTAGGTTTCCTTTTTCTGTTTGAGATTGTCCAGGAGCTCCTTGTTCATCCATGCAGGCCTCCTAGCTTTTTTGCCTGACTTCCTCTTTTTCAATATGCATCGCTTCTGAACTTGGAGGAGGTGGTCCTTGAATATTAACCAGCTTTCCTGGGCCCCTCTTCCTTCCAGGGCTTGATCCCACTGTATTCCAGTGAGCAGATCCCTGAAGAGGCCAAAGTCTGCTCTCCTGAATTCCAGGGTAGCAAGTTTACTGTGCACCCTCCTTGCTGCCCTAAGGATCTCATACTCCACCATCTCATGGTCACTGCAGCCAAGGCTGCCCTTGAGCATGACATTCCCCACAAGTCCCTTCTTGTTGGTGAGAAAAAGGTCCAGCATGGCCCCTCTCCTTGTTGGTTCCTCTGTCACTTGGAGAAGGAAGTTATTGTCGATACATTCCGGAAACCGCCTGGATTGCTTATGCCCTGCTGTGTTGTTCTTCCAACAGATATCGGGGTGGTTGAAGTCCCCATGAGGACCAGGGCTTGTGAATGTGAGGCTGCTCCTATTTGTCTACAAAGGGCCTCATCCACTCAGTCTTTCTGGTCAGGTGGCCTGTAGCAGACCCCCACTGTAACATTACCTGTCCATGCCCTCCCTTGAATCTTGACCCATAAGCTATCGGTTTGCTCCTCATCCATCCCCAGGCAGATCTCCGTGTACTCCAGCTGGTCCTTGACATAAAGGTCAAAACCCTCTCCTCATCTCCCCTGCCTGTCCTTCCTGAAGAGCCTGTATCCATCCATTTCAACACTGCAATCATAGGAGCCATCCCACCATGTCTCCGTGATGCTGATTAGATCATAGCCTTGCAGGCGTGCACATATCTCTAACTCCTCTTGTTTGTTACACGTGCTACGTGTGTTTGCATAGAGGCATTTAAGTGGGGCCCCCAATGAATCTAGGTCCCTGGCTGGAGTGGCTCTTTTTCCTTCAAGCTGCACTCCAGGTGTTTTCCTGCTTACCTGCAACCCATCTCCAGGTTGTGGGCCACTACTACTGGTATCAGCATTGTATTGGTAGGAGTGGCATGGATTCTGGTTCCCCTCCCCCAGCAACTCTAGTTTAAAGTCCTCTTCACTAGGTTGGCGAGCCTCTGACCAAACTGAATCTTCCCTTTTTCTGACAGGTGGACCCCGTCCGGCCCCAGCAGACCAGGCTTCTCAAAGTGAGTCCCATGATCTAAGAAGCCAAACCCCTGGCTGTAGCACCAGTCCTATAGCCAGCTATTGATTTGCCAGATTCGCCTGGCCCTGTCAACACCCCTCACTTTGACTGGGAGGACTGATGAAAAAACTACTTGTGCTTCCAGTTCTCTGACCACTGCTCCCAGGGCTTTATAATCTTTCTTGATAGTCTTCAGGCTGCTCCCAGCTGCATGACTGGTGCCCACATGGAACAGCAGCAGTGGATAATAGTCTGGGGGCTGCATGAGGTTTGGTAGTCTCTCAGTGACATCCCTAAATACGAGCCCCCAGCAAGCAGCACACCTCCCTAGAGAGTGTGTCAGGCCTGCAAATGGGTGCCTCCATACCTCTCAGAAGAGAGTTGCCTACAACTATCACCCGCCACCTTTTCTTAGTTGCACAGATTGTTATACGAGGAGTAGATTGGGTAGTCTTACTCAGCTCCTGCTTCTCTTCCTGATACGGCAGGTTTTGCCTCTTCACTCTGCAGAGCAGTGAAGCAGTTCTGCAGGGACACCTCGGCTTTTGGGGGAAGCCTCTTCCTCCTGGTGGTCTTTGAGGTTACAAGGATCCATTCTGTGTTACTGGCCTCCCTTCCTTCTGTATGTGCCAGTGTGGGAGTTCTGGACTGTTTGGCTGTGGGTTGTGGGTCTGCTGCAGGCTGTGTCTGTAACCAGCTGTCTGTCTCCTTCTCAGCCTCTCTGGTGCTACACAGCCTTCTCACCACCTCCTGCAGCTCACCCACCTGCTGCAGGAGGTTCTCCACCTGGGCACACCTTTTGCAGGCCATTGTGCCATCTGTGCCTGCTCCGGGAGAAAGGTCCAGGCACCTCCTGCAGCCTGAGGTCTCCACCGCCGCCTCTCCCTTCAGCAGCTCCATCTGGGTGGAGGCATCGGCCACCGCTGGGGTGGGTGGTGCAGAGCCCTGCACCCAAGCTGCCGCCTCTGCTCTCAGACGAGTGCCCACCATCCTGCCTTGAGGGCCCTTAACCCGTGCAGATGGTCACAGAACGGTGCTCAACCAGTGGAACGCTCCTCTCCTTCGAAGAGGCACCCTTCCACGTCAACCGCCGTGTCAACTGACACGCCATGCCCTCTTTGCCTGTCCTCTTCGCCGCATTCCTGGATCTATCTACCTATCTGCTATTTGTGCAAATATTGTTGAACAGTCAGTTTTGCCCGCAGCCATGATTGCATCTTCTCCCTATAATTAACTAGAGATTTGATATAACTTTGGGACTAGAACTAAACTTACTCATCGTTATTTATTACTATTATTCACACCTTAGTTGTATTCATCTTCTAAGTTTGCAGAGTTAAAGGGCATCCTCATTTGAGAACAACAAGTGAAGATCTGAATATCAGATAATACAAATTGATTTTTGTTTATCTCTAAAAATGACAATAAAATCCACCATAATAAATGGCATAGGTAGACTTGATATTTTAAACTTCAGATGGTTGCATGATTTTAATCACCAGCAAGATAACTTCAGAGTATTTTACAGTAATTAGAATTATTGTTACAAGGAAAAAGGAGATGAAAACTAGTTATTTTTCAAAATAACCCTCTGGCAATACAAGAGGGAGGGTACAGCAGATTCCAAAGAGTTCTACAGAAAAGAATTTGTGCAGAAAAATATATTTTATAAATTATACTTTCTAAAATAATGACTGAGTATATTTAAGGAGTCTTCTTTACACCTGGAAAATAGTAGGCAAAAGACAGCTGGAAATGCACAGAAATTCACATAGGAAAAAAAACCTCTCCAGAGATGATTCATATCCCACTCCTCCTGCAGCATCAGAGGAAACGTGCCCACTCCTTTTTCTTTTTTTTTTTTTCCGACACAAGAAGCAGCCCCCAAACAAGCTGTGGAAGAGAGGAGGAGAGATTTCAGGACCAAAATGTCATCTGGTTATATGGGCAGAGTTCCAGTGTTTTAAGAAAGAAAAAGAGCAATTGTACTCCATTTATGATAAATCTACTTAATTTTAATCTCATGCACTGAAATTAAAGCACAAGTGAGCCAAAATACTTGGTGCAATTTATTTTCACTTTGTCGGGCCAGATCCTGCCAGTGTGGAGCTGTTAAAAATAACCAAGCTGAAAATCCACAACTTCTCTGTGCAAGCACAGCACAGCGTATGGGCAGTCATTCTGGGGAAAGAGAATATAATTTCTCATGAAAGAAGTGTTGAGATCAATTCACAGCTTTCACAACAAAGCTGTCTCCTATGTGAATTGGCAGAAGCCACGAGATGTGCAATGTGGAGTGACTTCTTAGGGCCAAACAGTACCTCAACTTCTTAGCTGTTTTAATAATCTAAATTCTTGAGGAAACTAGGCTTACATTGTACACACATCTATCCACCTACCCTCGGTAGCTTTGAAGCTGTTAGCTAATTTCATCCAAATTTCATAAAAGTGGAGCTTTCAATCATAATAAATTACTTTGAGCTTTATGAATATAGCTAGCGCCTTACACAAAACAAAACTGGATTAATGTTTCTACTACAGAAAGTCTCCAGCAAAAAAAAAAAAACAACCCAGAAATGTCAAACTCAGAACTAGCCATTGGAGAATCCACATGTGCCAGAGCCCCAGGAATTCAAGCTTCCTAAATTTTGCTGCACAGAGTTTGCTGGCTTATCTTTTTTCATCTAGGTTTCTATTGCATTTACTGCTTTAAGTACTGGCCTTTTGTTGTGTTTGTCTCAGACTTTATCATTAGATAACTAATTTTCTAAAATATTTTTCCAAAATGAGCACAATTCCAAGTTCCCTGCATCTGTCCTCGCAGTTCTCACACCCTCATACACAGACACGTGCAGTCTTTCCCATCATCTAACTTAAAATATTGTCCCACTATCAAAGCCTCTCTTTCATGCTCACATCAACCAGCTTTCATGAATTCTGCAGCTTTGCACTTACTCCTAAGTACACCTTGTATTTTGACTAAATCTGGTAAAAACATTCAGTGTTTATGAATGCTAAAAAGCCAGTATCTTAAAAAAATGTTTGGAAGATCATCAGTGGTACTTAGTTAAAAAATAAACTAAGGAATATCCTATGCAGTTAAGATGTCAGTTAGACAAAGACCCTACATATGTATTTAGATTTAAATTTCCCTATAAGTCCTATCAGACTCCATAGGACATGAACTCATGCTTATATACTTCAGCTGTCTTTGACATAAATAAGCACATGCTTGAAGTTAGAACATATACCTTGTTATGATTTTGAGTCGATGGTTAACTTTCTGGGAAAAATTGATTTCCTTAAGCATCTAAGTTTGTAATAGCATCATCCTGAAGATCAACTCAAAGTGATAGCCAACATTTTAAACTTATTTGTAGGCTTTGTATGAGGTAAGTAAGATCTTTCAAATCAGAAGTGGAAATTTCATGAGCAGAGGTCAATTCTGTTTCCAGCTAAGTTCACGGCACATCATCCTGCTGCCATCCTCACGGTTCATGAATCTTTGCTTTTCCGACTTGGGCAGAACCAGCACACAAAGATCTACTCCACATGTAGCTGCTGAGAAGCACGTATTTCTGATGTGTTTATGTGGTAACCATTACAACAGGCTAAGGCATGGGTCAGGGCTGGTGCAATCCACCACACTGTTCAGCGATAAATTAGGACATTTCCTGCCCCAGCACACCCACCATCCCAGCAGAAGACCAGGCACAGTAGGCCAGGACTGGCCAGCCTTCTTTACACTACCAGCAGCATACCATACACTTCATACTGCAAAAAGCCAGGAGGCACAAAGTGTTTGGGAGCAGAGGGAGCTAGAATAATTGCAAAGAGGACAACTCTTACAGTGGCCTATTGCTCCATTGCAGGAAGCTCTGGGAAGGTGCACCTCTAGGTACTAGTGTCAGTCTCAGCAAGAGGTGCATATCACATAGAATATATGTCCTGCAGCCACTCGTATCGTATGACAGTTATATTTGGACAGTTTAAGAGCCAAAGATTAGCCATCTTTGCTATGCAGAATGTAAGGGACAGCACAGTTACTGTTTCTGTCCAGAGAAAGGCCAATGTCTTCCAGTCTCCTGCACCAACTGTGTCCACAAATGAATGCTGAGAGGAATATGAAAAGGAGACAGGCAGTTGGTGATATTCCACCAGTATGTTCGTCTATTTTCCATTGACCTGTGCTTCAGGGATTTCCTGAGTAAGAATTCTGTAGGGTAAGATTAACCTCATTGCTCTGCAGAGGTCTGTACCTGACGTATCCACCCTAAGTTGTCTTTGCACTCTGCAGTTCTCCTGACCCGTTTCAGACATTTATTTTAGGATGAGATGAATTGAGCCCTAACTGGCCTATTTCTCTCCATCAGTTGTGAAGGGTATTTGGATGATTGGCTCAGATGTCACTTGATAAGATGCCACAATCCATTGTGCTTAATAACCCTACGGTTACAGGGTTATGTCTTGCTCAATACAGGCAAAACTATAGTTTCCACAATTTCCATAGCAAAGAATTTCACAGTTTAATGAAAGACTGTGCAATAAGAGTCTTTTTTTTACTTGTTTATCAGTTTGCCTCAGGTAGAGGAGCACAGGAGGAAAATGAGATAATATTAAATGATAATGATTTCAGCATACCAGTAATCAGCTCATCAAGGGTTGTAGTCATCCTAGGAAAAAAAAAAAAGTTTGAAGTTTCGTGGAACAAGACAGTGACATATAAACTGAAGAGCCATAAGAGATATGAAACTGAAAGATAAATGATAATTGAATGCTAATTATCTATGATAATTTTATTCTATACATTACTAATTATTATCATTCAACAACTTTTTTTTATCTGTTCAAAGCCAAGCAGAAATGCTGCTTCAAGGAGTTCATCCTTAAATAAAAAATAATAATTTTTAAAATTTTAATCAGTGGATTTCTTGTTTCTTGTCCCTCCCGTATTTATTTATGGAAGGAAAAAAAAAAATTCTAATACCTTTGCAAGGTATTACAAACATAAACATATCCCCAAAATCATAAACAAATCCCCAAGATAAATAGTGGATATAAAGAAAAGAGAGTCGCAGGGAAATAGAAAAAAAATTTTTCAGTGTGCTTCTAGGTCATCTTTATTAGGTAACTAGACCACATATTTGAATGGCTGTATAAAAAGAATGAAATATGGGAGGAGTTTAAGTATTGTAATGTTTATGGGTAGTTTGTACTGTGGTGAGAGAGCCATTCAAAAGCTTGCATGTGAGGAGCTGAAATTAAGATTTAGAAGAATCAAGCTCCTTGTGGGTTTGGTTTTTTCCTCTGGATGGAAGAGGGAGATGTTATTGCACTGTTTTATTTCTTTTCACATATCCTATTCTGTATGATATATTTAGTTTGAATGCAGTAGTTGTCATATCGACCGACACCATTTCACAGTTGTTTGAGACGTGGGCTGTTGCTGTATGAGTTCATATTGATATAGATTCAGGCCTGTGGCACAGCTGATTTTGCCAATAAAAATTTCATTTTAAATTCAACTAAGATCTCTTTTGTTCTATTTTGCACTGAAAATATAAGTCAGTTTTTATTATAGCTACATAGCTTTTACCCATTTGGGTCACAGTAAACTAATTTGTTTACTAGGTAAACAAAATGTAGTGATAATAATACCCTCATTTTGCAACACACTGCCAAACCTGTCATATACATTAAACATTACCTGCAAAAAAGCCTATTTTCTTTAGCTGTTTGGAGTAGCTTTCATGTCTCACGCTTTAACATGTGTCTTCTTTAACCCGCTTGCCAGCTTTCGGATCTGTCACAAGTGCCCACTCACTTCACCATAGCGCTAGAATCAGCTGGGACAAGTCACAATTGTTTGGGGACAGTGGGAATTGCCTGTATGGTTTGTTCTCTGGTTTATTCTTTAGTGTCTTTGTATTAAACGGAGAGCTCCTGGGCCTGTTGCTAATATACCTGGAAGGAAATGTCTGCACGCAAAGCTTTTAAGGGGGTGGTGTAGACTCTTTGGATATAGGATTGCCGAGCCCAGGGAATGTCTTCCCTAATATATCAAGCCTCACCTTAAATCTCACTTATGTTCCCAGTATTTCAATTAGGCTTTTCCAAGCCCTTATTACTTGGCAATAACAAAGCTTCTCATTTTCAAGCTAGTATTAAAACCAGCCAATCAACACCCACTTGTTCTTCTGCTACACTCGCTGTTACTTTAAATCCTCACATCTCCTCCTGGAATAATTCTGATTGGTTTTGCTTTTTGTTCTGTTTTGCTGTGGAATTAATGCCTTCTGATCAAGGAGAAGACTGTCCCTGGTAAATACACTGAACTCATTTTTGTGAGTACAAAATATATCTGAAAATCACTGAATGTACTGGACAGATGCTTCTGCAGTGGTGATGCACTGATAAACAGTGATGGGTCCCATTACTGACTAAAAGTGCAGACTCAGGTTGCAATTAAGACACAAATTTAACTGTGCAGTGTCTCAATTCCTTGATTCGGTTGCCGACTAGGCATAGATGTTTGGTGGCAGCTGAGATGCCTTAGGGAGATGGGGGTGAGAGGTGCCATTGCAGTTTTCTGCAGTGTGACATCTGATGAAACACATGAGGGCATCTCACGTGGCATTAGGCAGCTCCAAGGTCCTAGTCAGTACAGAGTCTAGAGAGTTATTCAGTAAGCAGATAAAAGCATATATTTTAGGACTAGCTAATTGCTTTCTAAGCTGTATGGCTTGATCTCCATGTACAAGCTTATAGCCAGATGCCTAATCTTAAGCTTAAAGCTTCTTTTAATACTTCTAATTCAATGTGACTCTATGTGATTTGGACCAGCCCCTATGTGCTACCAAAAGTCAAGCAGGTGAGAAATTTTCTAAGCTTTGTCCTATTTTCTTAATCACATATATACACTGAATTTTACTAATCGCAGATCAGTTTTCTGATCATAAGTTTAATTACACTGTCTTTCCAAGATGGGGTACTTTCCCCATTTGAAGAGCTTAGAAAGGCCACAGGGATACAAGCGAGTATCCTAAGGGATGAAAGCAAGGTAGGAAGCTTCACCCTTTCTGCAATACATTACCACCCACCCAAGATGCCATGTATCGGTTTTCCTCTGCAGATCCCAATTTCTGAAGAGCTGGCAGGGCATAGGTAAACTTAAACTCATATGTGCAACGTTGAGAAGTCAGTAAGTTTTTGTTTAGTGCTACATAGTAGTGCTTAGACATTTATCTCATGTCCAAATCAGTAGGCTGTTCTAGATCTGATTACCAGCCTCCACATTCTTCTCTCAACAGCTATTCATACTCCTTTTTCTAATGCATAGTCATGTCAGTCCGTAATAAAACCTGAGATGCTGCATATTTATTCCTATTTTTCATGGTTTATTATCCTGACATTTCAAATTGCTCTGCTTAAACTTTGATAAGTGTTGTATGATAGAGAAATCAAACTTTTACATAAGAAATTGCTTCAATTAAATGTCAAAATAGACATAAGAATTCATTTTAAAGCCGTCCATGCTTCTTTCTAAATGCTCTGTGCAGGGGCTGACTCAGGAAGGAAAGTCCTGCTCAGCATCTTCTTCTTGCATTTGAACCTTATTTTCTATCACCTATTTTCACGGTAGTGTTTTAGCATTTACTATATGTTGAATTTGATTTGTAAGAGCTACAAATTACTGTTGCCTTTTTTTCCAGTGTCAAAGGCTATTTAAATACATAATGGAGTGTGTAAAAACAAGTCTTTCAGGGTGCCATCTGTAAACATAAATTCTTTATCTGTTCCTTTTTTCCTTCCTCTTTTATAACTCCATTCTTTTTCCCTTACATTCCCTGGGTTGTGTCCACATATAAACTGTCTATCTCCCAGTATAGCCATGCTGAATATTTATTATCTGTGTAATATTTTTCGCTTCTGTCTCTTTGTTTTATTCTGCATATTTGAACTATTCATATAATTATTACTGCTGTTACTATAGGTCTCCTTTTACTATATTTCTCTTTCCTATCAAATTCCTTTGATCTTTCTTTTCATACATCTTTTTCCTGAGCTTGTCTCCTCTGGCTAATGGCCCCTCACAACGCAGTACTCCTCTGGCTGTTTTCTTTCCCCTGAACCTCATTCCCAGGATTTTTCTCCTTTTCAAACTCTTTTGTTCCTATTCCCCGCTAATCCCTTGATCCCCTGCTTGCACTCACCACCATATATTCTTCAGTCCCTTGCTGTTTTACCACATCCCCTTCGGTAGACTGATAATGCAATTTTAAGTGAAACTAAGAAACTTTAATATCACTCTGATCCTTCTTGGATTTAGGCTTGTGGATAGAGCCAGAAGCAAGATGGGAAGGGGAGGGAAGGCAGGGTGGGAGGGGAGGAGAACAGCTGAGCAGAGACAGAAATGCAAACTTGATAGCACTTCACAGTCTGTTTATTTCCCAAAGAGTGTCCGCTCAGCTGGGTAGCAGAGCAATGTGAGCCACCAGATGTGCAATTGTAACACCGGTGTCAGCAAGAGCTGCTCATGCAGGTTTTGGGCAGCACATGACGTGGGACGTCATTGCCTTTCTCTGCAGCCAGGATGCACCCCAGCAGCTTAACAATGCAAGGAACTAGAAAACAGCGCAGGATAAGTAAACAAAGAGTAGAACTATCTTTTATAAGGACCAGAGCATCAAGGAAAAACCCACCAAAGTCAATATCAAAGTAACAGAAAGGTGGTTGTCTAGCTCACCTAGGGGAAGGCATGTATTTATTGACAAGGCAAAGAATTGACCCCTGCTGGCAGGGAGACCTTAACTAGAAAGTCCAGTGCTGCATGGCCCTGCTTCTGCAGTGCCCTGGCTGTGCTCACAGCACCAAAGGCAAAAAGCCAGGCAGCTCAGGACCGGCATCCCAATCTTCTGCCCTTCTAGACTTGGCTTCACCATGGGTGAAGTATCACCTCAGGTACCCCTTAATCATGTTCTAAAACAAGCATGGCATTGATTTGCAGATTTGCACTTTTGAGTTTCTAGATCTTACAGTGATGGACATTTTCAACAATCCATAAGATGAAAAATAAGTTTGTTGTTGTATAAAATGCTATTCAGTACTGGTGGGAAAATTAGTCGTCCTGAAACTAAAATGCATAGCAAGAAAGAAAAGATATGTCTGTTTCATTTATGCTAGTGAGGAGCACAGATGAGAATGTGGCCCAGAAAGGGGCTTAACCCCTGTGCAAGCACTACTAAGATTAGATATTACATTTATTTAGCAGAATTCAGACAGGAAGATTATTCACCTGTTATTCCTTTCAAAAAATTGGCCTGCTGTGTTATATGTGACATAATTAACAAAACATTACAGCATGTTTCAATGAACCCGGCTATGTGCAATTTTCTCCGAAGTGTGATTAAAGAAATTATTGGAGGGCAAATGGAACAGCTTTTACTGAGACAGTTAACAATGAGACATATTGGATTATTATCTGCTATTAGCTTTGCCTTTCAGGTAGGAGAAAAATACATTTTAGGAATCATTCATTGTCCTATTTTAATAATTCCTGAAACATGCCAGTTAGTGACAGAGTTGACTATTTGTTTTATTTTACTTAATATTTTCACAAAAATATGGAGCCTGTGGAAAGCTACTCAAAAAGATATGTTTAAAAGGTCAGCTCAGAGGAAATCTCTGCATATTCCACAAAGGAGCAGAGACATTAGCAATACATGGAGCTGGAGTTAATGCTCTAATTTAGGGCTTAAAAGCCGAGTTCTGTTTTTGACATTAGAGTGGGACACTTGTAAAACCTTTGGCAAGTCTTACACAGCTTTCAAAATCCCTGGCAGCTAGGCACCTACTAACTTAGCAGTTCTGGGCCTTTGTGTCTTTCTGCCTAAGTTTCCAGTGTCCGTTTTAAATGAAGTGTGTTTACCATTGTGCTGAGACCGCTGATGCCCCAACTAACATTGCTCACTGTAGAAGAGGTGCCTTGGGTCAGGGATCCAACCCAGTCTCCCCTGTGGCAGTTCGCCTTGTATTTTAGGGCAACCGGCAAAGTATTACAATTTCCAGGTGGCATGCAAGGATGTCTTTTTCTTTCTCGAATAAGAACATGAGCCTGTTGGGAAGAACTCATTGAGAGCAAGGAGATGCTGTCTCTTAAGTAGGCAAGCCTCTGTAGAGCAGACACTCATAACTTCTGCCAAGCGCGGACCTTGAGGAGGGACCCTCTGTCTCCCTGGTCTTTCACAAGAGCTTATGTCCCCCAGCTCCCAGCCCTGGGCCGACCCAGCCTCGCACCATTCAAAATACACCAGCCTGTGGCACCGCACACCAGAGATCATCTATTCCTGCTCTAGATACTGTCATAACACAAATAATGACAAATGTGCTGCTTAAACTATGATGTGATCCCTCCCTGGAGTGCTGAAAGCCTTTTGCTTCTCCCCATGATTCTTGGAGGTGAGGATGCCCAAAGTACCATTCTAGACAATTGACTCTCAATTGCACTCCTCTTTTGTGAGAACACTTACTTGTTCCTTTCTGCTTTCAAATTTCAGCTTTCTATTTTTCTTTCCACTTACTGACTGCACAGTACCTTCTGCTTAACTGAAAGATTTTGTAGCTGAGTAAAGCTCCATATCAGTGACAGGCCTGGAGGTTTAAGATCATTTTCCTCGAGGAAGAACTGAATATTATTTCCTACTGCAAGAGAACTTGAAATAGTTTTTAGGAAATTAAAACAATTTAATATGTGGCACTGCAAAATGCGTCATGTAAGGATAGTCACAAAAAGAACCGCTTGCCTCTATCTAACATCTCAGCCCTTCTTCTGGCATCCTCATCATTCCCCTCATTCCCCTGACCTGTTAAGGAGCCTGGCCTCATTGAGAACACTGTATGCAAGATTAGGCCCAGGAGTGTGTTTTCAGTCTCTATTGGCTTCTTCTGAGCTTCTGCTTAGCCACTGTTTGGTTTTCCACTGCAGATTTCAGGATAAGAAATAGTGCACGGATTCCCCACAGAAATCCAGAGTGTTTTAGCAAAGTGCTACAGCAAAAATGAGACAGCTGCAGGTGTGTCGGCTTCTGTGGAGTGTGTTAGCTTTCACCCTCTGAGTGTAACAGCTACTGATGGTCATTAAGAACTTGCTTAGAAAGAAAGGTCTGTTGCAGATCACATGTGACTTCAGACAGGATTAGGGAAAGAAGATTATTGACGCATGGGTTTACAAGAAAGATGGGTTTGGTTTCACAGCAGCAAATTTCACCACTCTGCACCTATGTATTTTAGATTTTAATTTTGTTTTCATTATAGAATCATAGAATCATAGAATNGCCCAAGTTCACACCCACCTGTATTTTAGATTTGAATTTTGTTTTCATTATCCTCACTATTTGTCCACAGTTGGAGATCCCGAAGAAAAATGTAGGAAAAATGAAGACTGGAAAAAAATCATTCCCATACAGGTCAAACCCATTGTCCAGCTCCTGGGTCAGAAGTGACATCTTCTATGTAGATGGTTCACTACCACTTATCCTGCCATTTCAATGCCTACTGATCCTTTTTAAAACTGCCTCCTTTTTGTTGTAATAGCCAGCAGTGGCAGAGCCACTGGGCTTTGATTTCCTCTTGCAGGGAAGGCTCAGGTCTCAGTTGCTACCTTTGATGTTTCCTGTACTACTAATGACTACCGTGGAGCTCCTCTCTGTGGGAGCCATGACACACAGAGCCATTTCACTACTGCTGTGAGACACATTTAGTTGAGTTCCTTGAGTATATGTATCGCTAAAACAGTAGGCTTAGATAAATCAAGGCACATAATTCTATACAGATTTTGGGAAACAGTTTCTACTTACCTGCGTAAAAAAAAATGCATCTGATGAAAATGCTGGTTTAAGGAAGGAAAGTAGCAGGAGCCATTTAATGTACTAAGAGAGATAGTAAGTGCTGCAGAACTACTAAGACTTATGCATAAATTAAAATAAATGAAGACACCTATTATAACATCTAATCCAGATTCATATTCTAACAAATCAGTTATGTAAGTATTTCTGAAAAACTCCCTTTTTATATAGGTAACCTCAATAGTTATCCACTTTTTGTCGTCTCCCATTGATGAGAAAAATTGACAAGAGAACTATGAAAAAACAGCCAGTGACTTCAGGCAGAAGCATATATATTTTTAAATGCATGACAAGGCCAAATGTTTTACTTCCTGACACAACCTTCACTATCACCGGAATCCTTTTTCAATATCAGAATGGCATTAGAGGTACTGAGTAGTCACAAATCAGCAAGAACCAGACATTCCTTTCACAAGCTTTTGGAGCTGGATTTAGGTGCCCAACTGTAGACACATGTGACAACTTTAACGACCACTTCTTCATACCAGTTATTTAAGACCTATCATCTCTCTTGGATACTGTAGACCATGTGGTTCTGCTGACACAACGTGAGAATGTTCTTGCAATATATAGATACACTCTTAAATCATTATTTTCCTTTCATTCCATATGGTCTAGGTGCCCTTGACATAATTTAAAAATACAGTTCAGCAGCACAGTTTAAGATAAACCACTACCAATAAGCCAAGCAATTTAAAATCTCATATCCCCTTCACCTTCGAACAAATCCTCCCAACTTACAATTCCTCGCAACCTTCCTGGAGGAAAAAAAAAAAAAAAAGATATGAACTCAGCAATGTGCCTTAAAAAATCATTTGAAATCACACTGCCATTCAGTAGTAAAACAGTTGTCTGAGATACTTGATCTACAACATCACTGTATCATAGAAAACAAGGTGCAGATACCACGATCTTTCAAATGCAGACGACGAATTAAAGATATGATTTTGGATAAATATGCAGTGACGTCATTCTGGAGGGTTGTCTCTTCCTTCTGCCTCCCAGCTTCCCTCTTCAATTTCCTCTGCAATGGGCCTATATATAGCACTCCTTAAATCCCAGAATTCTCCCCGTATGAAGTTCTCTGGGAGGCTACTTTGTCATTTTTTTAAAAATCTTCAGCTTTACGTGAATTGTGTCCTTATCAAAAGTCAGTGGAGCGGTTAAGAGTCTGTTCACATGACGGGCTCAAATCAAGCCCTTCATGGAAAGTTACACACTGCAGTGCCTGCATCCTTCGACAGCGGCTTTGTAGCACTGTTTCAAATGATCCGTCCATAGCAGTCAATCTGTTAGCATTTTACACTTACTTTTCCTAGGTGCAAACAGTTAAGAATTGGGCCTTCCATCACTTCCAGCTTTTATAAGGCTTCAACAAACTGGGCAGCATTTTGCCCCTTGTTTCACCCCTGAAACTACATCTCTGCACAGGTTCACAGCAGCGTAACAGAGCGCAGCATCTGGCAGAAAGCCCAGAATTTGACCCCGCAGGTTTATGGCGTATGGAGATGATATTAACACACATCATGAGCCAAATCTGCACTCTGGCTGCTTAATAAAAACGCTACCACCTCCATCGTTACATTTAACCTCTTATATTAACAATAAAGCAGGCCAAACTGTTAGCCCACAAAATTTACTATTTATCAGCCACAAGCAATTTGCAATTTGTAACTTTTTTTTTACTGTTAATGACTTTTCGAGTAACAGCAACTGAACAGTAACAGGTGGATCAGCAGCATTTCACAGCACATTTAGAGTATTTATTAAATTTACCATGAGGTTGCAGATGCACTAGAAAAATATATTCAGAGTGAAATTTTCACTTAAATTTAGTACAAGGGGTTTACTTAAGGGTAGACATCATAGTAAAGAACTGGGATTCAGTGTCATGACTAACCCACATTTTTTGCAGAAAAATCTTTGTGAATTGATCTTTTTTCCTCACCTAAGAGACTAAAATAAAGTAAAATTAAAAAAAAAAAAAAAGTCAACCAGACCATTCCATTTGGATTGAACAAAAATATTTCATTTTTGCTTGGGACTTCCTAGCTGTTCCTGTCATTAAGTCTAAGCATTTTAATAAGAAATGTCAAGATATTTTGAGACGTGGAATGATTTCAGGCAATGTAAAAATGAACAATATCATTCATTAGATGCGTGGTCAGCATGTAGTGGCAGAATGGTCGCAATTCATTTTCTTGCCTTTATTCAGCTAATGCTAATTACCCAGAAGGTATAATAATATGTGAAGTGAAACAAACGTGTCCCATACACTGAATTGCTCCCTGGCTTTAGTTAAACTACCCTCCCAAGCCCCGCACCACTATCCCTTCGGCGAGGTTACTGTATTTGACTAACAGCTGAACACAACAGCACTAGTGCTGGGCTGAATTAACATCAATTAGCATTTAAATTGCACGTTTAAATGAGTGCATTAATGGGTGCATGTAATTTATAACTCTCTCCCCTCCACTTCCAGCCTTATCTAGTGCTAGAGATTTGTCAGACAGCCGGTATCAATCTGCCTAATCTCAGGCTTAGAATGACTGCTCGCCTGCATACATTTATCTGGCACGCACTGAATAAAGGAAAATTCTGATAGGTTGGCGTTAAATTTACAGTGCGGTTTGACATCCGTGTTATCAACTGCGTCTGATTTTACAGCTACCTTCCAGGGGCCAAATATTACCTGATTTACAACCACTTCCCGGTGCCTTCAGTCGTGCTGCGCTTCATGCTAGGCTGGAGCAAATTTGGCCCTGTGTTTGACTGTCTATCCACACGGACTGCAATAAATTACGGCCTGTGCCATGTCATCCCTCCCTTCCTCTGAGGGAAAGTTCTGAATACCAAACCATGTTTCTTGAAGGGTGGTAAGAGTAAAGCACAAGTGAAAATTGTCTACCACTAATCACTAATGCCATGTTCATTCTAATCTGTATACCAAAATTTTTATCGAGGGAGATTCTGGAGGTTTAAATTATATAGAGTTTGTGTCCCCTGAAATTAATTTGTAATACCACAGTATTATGAGAAATAACTAGTGACAATCATGTCATTATTATTAATAATAATAATAACAATAATATTTTTAAATTATTTTATGGGAAGAAGGGATCTGTACAACCTCAGGTGATGAGATAAAATAGGTGCTGAGGTAAAACAAAAATCACTTCGAAAGCTTTTCCTGTCTTATCTTTCAGTTCTGGCTCCAAAGCCAAAACCCCATCAGTCTCACCACGAAGGCTATGAGCTTGGGAGCCCAACTGGAGACCCACCTTCAGTGTGTAAATGCCCCATATACCCGCACACTCCTCGGGTAGCACACCAGCCCCACCGTCAGTGTGCTCAGGATGCCCAGGGACAGAGTAGAGGGTGCCTGTAGGATTTCTGCAAGGCAACTCTGGCAATAGAAAGCTACATAGACGTAAACAGGACTAATTCCAAATGATGCTATCAATAGCACATATAAGGGTCAATCGTGTAAAGACATGGATCCAGCTCTGGAGTACAGATACTAAATACAAAAAAAACCCAAAACACTAGATACAATACTAAAAATGTAACACCTATACAAATACCATATCAGAATAAAATTTCAAAAGCAACTTTACATATCCACACTGAAATATAAAGCACCATAGAAAGTAAAAGCCATTTCAGACAGATTTGACGGGAATCATCTAAACCACAATTAGCTGAGAAAAACCACTTATTAAAAGAAAATCGCGGTAGGCAGAGACTTGTAAATGAAGTGCAGCAGCAGTTGCAATTGTGTAATAATGTTATTTTATTTGGATATCTGGCCTCAAAGATGTTATGCTATTCTTTAAATATTCCATGTCCATGCACTGTCCTGAGGTTTATTATTTATACAATAGAAGAAATCTCCTAAGTTTTTTTCTTGAATAACAGACTATTATGGAAAACCGACTCATCAAGGTTAACCATTCTTCTTGCCTACTACCTTCAAAAATTATGTCCTCAAGAGGAATTGCACAACCAAGTCAGATAGTGTGGGCAAATTTAATTAACTAAATGTCAGAGTCCACAGTTGTTACAGATGACATAAAGAGAAAAAGAGATAGGGCATAACCTTGAGGTACTTGTTATTGCTGCCAACTGTTTTAAAGGATTGTTCACCTGGACACGAAGCTTTCAGTCTGTGGCACAATTAATATATGTGTGTATCACAGCATGTCCCTCAAAATAGAATTTCAATGTGATGTTTCTTACTCTCATTGAAGAAAGCCCAGGGTGTAAGGGAATAAAATACAAAGGGCTCTGTCCGAGCAGCTCTGACACCCACGCGCTCGTCAGACAGCGGAGACCTGGACCCAGTGCTGCTCTTTAATTGCAACCACGGCAGGGAAGCCCAAGCTTTGCTCAGCTCAGGCTTACGCTGGCAAACAGCCAGTGAACTTGGGCTGCCCACATGTTTGCATTAAATGGTGCATCTGCAGCTGTCCTCTGCCTTACCGCGCCAGCAGGGATGCTCGAAGCTAGGCGCGGGGTTGGTAGGACCTAGCTGCCCCAGCCGAGAGGAGCTGGGCAGCAGGACCCCAGGAGTTGTCCTGAAGCTCTTTTTTATATCACAGCATATGCTACCTTTGCAAAAACAGCTGTGTGCTCTAAATACTGAACAAGTCTATCATTTCCTGTTCTATCTATACTGGTTTGGGGGGAGAGAGTACAGTAGTTGTCCAGATTTTTGTAAATCCCAACAGAGTGATTAACAATCTGACACAGATTGAGCTCTAATACACTGTTATTCTTCTAGGCCAGTGAAAGCTCAAGGTGTGAACATCAAGTTTAGCCCCTTACTTTGGGGGAGAGAAAAGAGATAACTAACCTCAGGCTTTACTAATTTCAGCAAGAGGGGTCCCTCCTGGTCCCTCGTGGGAGCCCTCAGTGCCCTTCCACTGCCATCCCATAGAAAGGAATAGCACAAGTCGCTTCACACTCAGCTCTTCACACCCAGCAGGTGCAAAGCCTACATGGGACTGACAGAGAAGAGAGTAAAGACCTACTCTCCCCCATGACATCATTAAACAGTGCTTCGCTGGAACGACCGAATGAATTGGCCTTGTGAAGAGCAGCTTAAAAGAAACATCTATACATTATCCAACAAACTTGTGCACCCATAGTCATTTAAAACTAGCCTGGGAGTGGTAGAAGGAAGTAGCAGGACGATTAAAGAGTTAATTAAGTTTCAGAAGCAGAATGGGAAAATAATGAGGAATCACAGAGAGAAATAAACCTTAAACAAGACTTCTAAAAAGGTCTGCAATAAACTAACCGGCTCACAATAAACCCAAGAATAAGACAGAGGAAGGAAAGGGGGAATTGAATACAATGGCTTATAGGAATAATTCTGCCCTAGTACAATTCTTTTTAATGCTTATAAATGACACAAATATATAAATTGTCTAGTTTGAACTATTATAAATAAATAGGAAAACTATTAGTTTTTGGAACCACAGCACAAAGTGGTTTGTTTTTTTTTAAGAGGATACTTATACAGAATATTTATAGCAGAACATAATGATCGGTGGCAACAAGATAATAATTATGAAGGTGTAGCAGACAATATTCTATATTTGATATTTCAGTAAGATGCAGTGAGGTGGAGGTTTTTTTATTATTATTTACTGAGAAGTCCATAGAGCCAGCTGTACGGATTTATGGGGAATATAGTTGTTATTCCTAGGCAGAAACAACCTTCAGAATTTTCCAGGCAGCCTCACAATAAGAGAAATTTTCCCATAATGTAAACACTGTTGGGAAATTGCCCTTTCTAGACATCCTTTCTTAGGCTCTGTTCTGGTAGGAATGAGCTGAAATAAAACCATAAGAAGTGAATACGCACAAAGAGCATTTGTTGTTTGATTCACATTCCCCAAAGAGTGTTAATGCCTTCGGAGATGTCAAATCATCATAAAGGACGTGCTGCACAGAAGTATTGTGTGAAAGGAGAGATGAACATTATTAGAATTCAGAAATAATGAAATAGTGTGGTTGACTGATACAAGTGACACTGATTTACACCAGCTAAGGGTCTCTCTTTGCTGATGCTTGTGATACATATTTTGAAACACACTCTGGTTATGCAACCTTTTAAAACAATTGTTATGTACACATATGGTGCTAAAAGTACTGAGTTTTCATATGCTTGACCTATGGGTTATCTGAAAAACTTTTGTTCAAGAGCTGTGTGGGATATATATTAATGAGGGGGAATCAAGGAGAGGTTTACTGCTGTCTGCTAATAGGCCCTGCCTCTGCTCCCTGGTAATGTGTTTCTTCTCCCCAGCAGCCTCACTGCTTCCCTGTTCTCTGCTCTTCCCCCCCCCACACACACACACACTCAGAAAGGCAGAAATGAGGAAGAGATGGAAGATGATTATGCCCTGTCTGCCTCACCTGGGTGTAAAGTACCCTGCAGCAATGGAAGGAGGCTACCAGGATTAGTGGGTTCTACGAGCATGTGGCTATATGAGTAGTACTACACAAAAATACAGCAATTTCCTAGGGTTACTTTCCTTTTGTCAAATATTCCTAAAGCTAATTATAAAGGATTAGAAGATTGTGCCTGTTCCTGCTCAGAAATCCTATTGTTTGCCATCAAGCTGAGGTGCCAGTCATCGTACAATGAGAGCTGCATGGGGGTGGTACTGCAGCGCTGGTGTGCAGGACAATACCTTCTGCTGGTTCCTGAAGTGGTTACGAGCAGGGGCACAACACAGCCCAAGTACTCAGCAGAGGGGCTGAGTGTGCAAAAGAAGTCAGGAAGGCTCCATATGCCCCAACAAGGACACGTGCCCAGGAGTCACCCCGAACACCCCGACCAGCTGTCCCAGAGGGCCTTGGTCTGTGATATTGAACGGGGAGTTCACATCCAGACTGACCGCTGGAAACAGTCCCCAGCCCATGCCAGCTCCCAAACCTGACCCAGAATTAGTTTGGGAGAAGGGTCATTAGCCTGTACAAAAATCACACCGGCACCATGCTAAAATTGAATATAGACAATGAGTTCCATCTGTCCAGGAGCATCACATGGCACTTTTTAATTTACTACATCTCTGAGGCCAGGATCCTGCTCCCTGTGGAACCCATGTGAGTGATACTGCGACCCTTGTGTACACACCATCATTTTGCCACTGATACTGTGTCCGAGCACCGATGTTTTCAGGGGTTTTATCTCTTCAGCATCCAGCCGGGATCACGGCACGGCGGGGTTACCCCGCTCCCAGCTTACCGGGAGAGCAGGTGGGGAGAGGGCACGCTCTGTGTCGGACACCCCATCGGCCCGGGGTAAGCAAAGAGGAGGTGCCAGTTAAGGCTGGCTGCGGACCTCACTCAGTAAACCTAGGCACAGCTAATGCTCCATGACCACTCCCAGTGAGGTATGCACCCGTCCTCTCCACAAGTATAAAAGAAAATAGCTATACGCTGGCTGTCTGCCACAGGACCCTTCGTCCTAACCGGGCTGGGTTAGGGGCTAAGCCTGGTGAATAGTTTGCAGACAGATTTTAAGACTACATGCTGAATGCAGCAAAAAGTCAATTAGGATAGAACCTCAAGTCTGAAAGGGCTGAGTACTAAGGACCTTCATTACCTGCAAAGTAATATAAAACAGAGTAGTCAATTAACCTGCTGTCACTGATAGGCCCTGACAAGCACTTAAGCACTCTCACAAACACTGTCCATCCTCTTTTCAAGGCAAAAAATGAGAAGTGAACCATAAAAACAAGATGTATATGTTGCATTTAACATGAAAAATCAGCCTTCATTCAGTTTGAATACGGCGATCCCCTTTCCTACAATGGTCGTCTGTACAAAGGTAAAATTGTTCACTACTGTACTGTGAATCTCCAAAGTATAATATTAATATGAAAAACTATAAAAGCTTCCTATTAATATATTGGAAAAGAGAAAATTCCTGAAAGACAGCAACAAGGAGAAGAGAAGAGAGGAGAGGAGAGGAGAGGAGAGGAGAAGGAGAGAGGGAGAAAGAGAATGGGAGAGAGAACAAGAACGAAAGAGAAAGAGAAAGAGAAAGAGAAAGAGAAAGAGAAAGAGAAAGAGAGAAGGAGAGAAAGAGCCTGAGAAAGGAATACTTTTTTTCTTGGTAGCTCAAACACAAAAAACTCTAATTAGAATTATTTTATTCATTCAGATAGACTTTACTTCCATTAATATTTTTCTATGAATTCAAGTACCTGAAAAAGAATGATCTATTTGTTTTTTTATGTATCTCTGCTGTTGGAATTAACCCTTCAAAGAGCAAAAGGCTGATGGAGATTCCTGCATGCACTCGGAGTCAATTGTGCTACCTACTCCTTTAGATCAGCTTCAAATCAAATTGTAACAGGCAAGCAATTGCTCACTCCTAAGTGCTTATGTGGTTCTGTTCTTGTTTAGATCTTATGAGACTGCTAAAGCCGTCACTTCAGGCTCGCTGGTAAGAGCTATGTCAAATTATTTTGTAACAATTTGAGTTCTTGTATATCTATTATTTACCACTTCAGTGATTTAAAACACGGTGGAAATTTCAGTGTTTTTGCTGCTGAACGGAGTTAGATTGGCTGGAGAGGGAGAGATAGAGAACGGTGTGAGCAAACAGTGCCGCTGTACTAGTTAAATGAGGCTGCTGGTTATTTTTTGTGTTTGGACAAGTCTGCCACAGCTGGTATTACTCAGTGTGCTTTGCAGATTTGGTATGTACCACTTCAATTATTTTTTCCTATTAATCCTTCTCCTGTATATTAATCCTTTTCCTAGATATTCCTTCTCTTTTTGTGATTGCCTGTCCTGTAATACTTTCAATGGACAAGTAATACATTTACAAGAGTGAAAACTTGAGCCCTTTGCTGGTTTCCATATTTATGAAAGGACAATGTGAGATGCCTATAGCTGTGCAAGTCAGAGACAGAATTAGACCATGCAGTCGTCCCAGCCTACAGACAGTACAAGACACTATAGCCCGGTTCATTTTTAGATGTCTTAAAAGACGTAGCTTCCCCCTTCACTTCTGCCGTAGCCTCATCTTCTGTACTGAAGGGATGTTGTCTCAAAGAGCTGGTCAGAGCCTTAACCTGACTTCTTATGGAAGGCAGCCACCTTTCCATTACAGCCGTGCGTAGCCTCAGGGTAAAGTTAGAGCAATCAGTGACTATTACATATAAATACCACTTTGTTAGAAGTGGTGCATGGGCTGTTAAAGTACATAATTGGTGCCCTGCGATGCCCTTCCTTTGCACCTAGGTATATTCCTGGATATGCTGTAATAAGGCACTTCAGGAGGTATTCACACCGCCTAACTTCAGCTGGCCTATATAGGCAATGGCAAAAGGTAGGCACATAACTCAAGTGCTTCAGATTGCTCTCTGGAGGAGCCTACTTTTTTCCATTAACTATGTAGGGTGTTTAGGTGGCTCATTTCAGTGCTTCAATTAGATGCCTGAAGTTTGAAGACGTGAATACCCTACTTCATGACTTTACTATCTTAGATCTCCGCTGGCTGTGCTATATATCATATTACTTGACAAATTTGGGCTTGCAAGATGGTAATTACCAAGCTCTCTTCCTTTCTTTTCAGACTTCGTACCTAAATTGTACTTTTATAGAGAAGAGCTGGCACTTATGTCTTGTGAACTGAATTGCCCTTCCCTATTGCTTTATTTCTGTTCTTCATACTTCTGCTGAATTTCTCAGCCTATAGTAATTGTTTCTATTTCCACTCAGTCTGATGTTCGCACAATTTGCATAATAACTTTTCTTCATTCCCGACCTCAAACCAACAGTGTTATGATCTATGAGATCTGAAGAAAGTCAAAAAGACAAATATTTCTTCACCTGCCAGAATATTAATATTCTGTCTCGAAAGAATATCATATATCATAAACCACATTTTTTCTCCAGATCATGTAATTGTCATAAGAAGGCAATATTCTATGCTTAAACACATTTATCGCCTCTGTTACTTTCCCTTCACTATCAAATATTTTTATTATATTGGCTAACTAAAAACTTATGATTTGTTACAGATCTTCCAGAGCTGCTGACAGAGCTAATTGCTAAATTGCCACTGATCTGTGCTCTGGGTAACTTTATTATCCGCCTTGATGTCACCTCCAATCCTTTTGCACAGAAGCTTTATAAGGCTTTAACATTCATTGAATTTGACCAAACAAATTGACCATCCTGTTACATGTGAGAACAAGATTTAGCAATTTGACTGTATCTTTTACCTGGGAAATTTCAAGCCGGCACATCAATTTTCAAAGGTCACTCACTTGCTCTATTTCATTTCACTTTCCCTCCCCAATCTGTTTGCTTTCCAGTAAGTCATTCTTGTTGCTTTTCAGTCCATTCTGGGGTGACAGAGCTCATTACCTCTCCAGGACTCAGGAGAAGAGTACACTGCATGACCGGTGTCATGTAGCGAGCCGGAATCACTGACGATATTCATCTGCATTTGCACGTGCGATGGGGGATCTTCACAAAACAAAGCATTCCTGAAGGCCACGTACTCCTCATAGCACGCAGTCAGAAATAATGCTTGTGATGCAGACACGGGTAGAAACCTGACAGAGCAAAAGATGGGGGGGCAAATAAATAATTACCTAGCTCCAGCTGAAAGAATAAACTGATAATTAATATGGCTATATACCTTAATACAATACTATTTTTAAAGGATTGGTTATACACTGTCTTTTCTCTTCAGTAAAGTTACTTTTGTCTGGCTTCTTGCCCCACTTTCTGCTTTTTCCTAAGCTCTTCAAGTGATATTAAGTTTGTTATGTCAGCATGTTAGTCAATCCTATTGCAGCTTTTATCAAACTGGCAGACTCTAGCTCTGTGGTGTTTTTATGACATGGTTGCTCTGACAGATTGCTCCCACATGACACCGGAAAATGCAGTGACTCAGAGGAGCGGGTGGGAACACGCACTTCCAACCAGCTGATCTGATGGATGAAAAAATCTCAGGTTATAACGCTGTCTTCCCAACACATTCACTTTCATCACACCTGTGCTGAGAGACTGTGCAAATTGTTGTCATGCCAATTTCAGAGATAATTAGGAAAAGCAGAACCCCCGGGTTTGTCTCTGTTTCCATGTCTCATATATGCACATATAGGAAGTTTCGTGATCAGACCGGTACTTCTTACAGTCCATTACCCTGTCTTCTTCTGATAATGGCCACTATTAGATGTTTCAGAAGACATGCACAAAATAGCCACAAAATAATGGGTCTTTAAAGCTGCTAGAGTGAGTTTATTGCAGCTCGCACTGCCTAAAGGCAGGTTTATGCCTTGAGGTATGTGAGATTGCAATCAATGAAAAACTCTGTTAAAGTTTACTGCTCTTGTTACCGTAGTTCTTGGTCATTTTGTTAGCTATTGGAAAGTCATATTTAAGAGCCCTGCTAAAACCCAAAGTGTCAGTAGTAGCATACAGCAATTAGATCAATAGACTGATTGCTCCTTATGTGAAAAAAAAAAATATGTTTCTATCCAGTCACTTTGAGCTTCTAAGCTCATTGTCTGCTTTTGTGTCCTGGGGTTACTAGCCTGGGTGAAAACAAACACATAGTTTACCTCTAAACTTCTTGTTATAATTATATATTTTTGATAGGAAGTTATTTTTTTATTTCCTTCCTCCTAAATGAAACAATGTCCAGCCTTCTTACTCCCTTTCTTTTTCACTACCTCTATACTGTTTCCCATCTCTTGTTTTGACATTCCTTGTTGCTGCCAATGATTTTTGCAGCCTTTGGCCACAAATCATACTCATGTGCAGGTCATAAATCTCCATATATACATATATAACATGTATTTAGATAGTGTCCATAGTCATACAGGAACTATTTGTACTATTTCTAAGAAAAGGATGTGGCAGAATGGGGATGTGCAGGTAGGAGGAAAGGGAATGAAACTGAGCAATCTGTGGTGATCGGAGATAAAATGAGCAATCGAAAAGTTTCCAACCTTCCCAGAGGCTGCCGGAAGCCCACGTGCCTCCTCACAGGTTACATCCACCTTGCTACCTGTGCGTTATTAGGAATCTCCAAAGGCCCAAGCTGGTTTGCATTGCCATTAAGTTCCACTTCAGTGAAATTTGGTATTAAATGTACAGAGAATCCTGACAAAAAATATGAGTTCTCTGTTCTTCCTTTCCTCCCCCGGTTCTGTTCCTTATTTCTTTCACACCCACACTATTTTTTATGTAGATGTTTGGTGCCTCAGAGTTCAACATGAACTTTTGTGTGTGTGAAAATTATCTCTTTGCAGTTCAGGTAGCTATTAGCATCAATAGTGGGTTTGTATATGTGTTTTTGTTACAGTTTAATCAGGTTTACCATGCAACAATAGATGATAATTTACATTACCTTCACTTCAGAACTTTGTGGTTGTGAACTCAGCCAGAGTAATACAAAGCATATTGCATATTTCAGCTGAAAAAGTAATCCCTTAACAAGTGCCTCCGTTAATGGTTAAAGATTAGTTAGTAGATCTTACACCTTGCTACATTTATTTGAAGGAACTTTCATGCCTTATACAGGAATTTCTGCTGTTAAATGCACACAAGAAAATGTAAAATGTTTATTTCTAAATAGTGGTACAAAGCACTGTATTAACCCTTTCAAAGGGTTCAAGAATTATGCAAATGTTGGTGACCACTTTAAAATATTTAGACTTTTCTAACTGTAACCTGAAAATGTGGTTCAGGGTGGGGTTTTTTTTTTTTGTTGTTTCCTTCTTCTCCCTCCCTCTTCAATGTCTATCCTAGCAAATGCTAGAAAAAGAGATAAAAAAGCAGGTTTCCCATTACAGGACTTATGGCTTTGGGACTGCAAGGTGCACCAAGAGATAAGAATTCAGAATTAAAAAAGAGTATGATAAGACTCTCTAAGACCATTTCACTCTCTGAAACTACCTGTTCTAGGAGACCTTTTCTGGGTGTGCGTTTTATTTATCAGAGAGCTGTGGTCAGTGAAACGGTAGCAATTGGCTAGTGCAGCTAGACTGGAACCGGCAAATAATACATCTGCGAAGAGCTGTTCACTGTGAGTCAAACTCTGGTGAACAAACTGTTGTAAGTACTCCTAAAATGCGTGGACTGTGAGGGGAGGGAGAGAAGCAGATCTTTTAAAATAGCAATGCTCTTTCAGAATTAGGAATACGTTGTGAAAGTTCAGCTGTACACAAAATTACACGTATGCTAAGTGTAGGCTAGTGTTACTATAATGCACCATTTTGTAAAATGTTTAAATATGGATCAGAATATGAATGTAAAACCATGTACAATCCAGTCTGTTTCCTACACATACACCAGAGCAAATAATGATGTGATTTGAGAGGCATAATGACAATATTGTGCCTATAATGCATTTGCCCAAAGGTACACTTGTGCATATGTTTTCTATTAATTTTTGTTCTCTATTGCACATTTCCCTCAACTTAATTATTCCATTGATTGTAATTAAGCTCCCTCTAAGCCTGTGAGTGTGAAGTGCATTTTCAAAATAAATATGAGCAAGCTGACTTGCTTTTGAAGCTTTTCTAAACTCTCACAGCTCTATAAAATGCCTAACAGGCACTTTATCTGAGAACACAAATGCATTTTATTTTAGAGGTTTTCTATGACTTTATCCATTTCAAAAAGAGAGAGGGAAAATCTGCTGATTTTCAAATTATGGAAATCAAACCTATGGCAAATTTTTTAATCCATTATTCTTATTATTTGTATTACATTAGCACCTATTACAATGTGGGCATCCCTACAGAGATGAATATTTCTTTACGATAGCTGCTGAACAAACATACATAAAGAACACTCCCTGCCCAGAAACAAGGCTTATACACAGATAGCTTGGATGAAGTGAAGAGAAGAGCAGAAAACATGATAGTAACTAGATAGTAACAGAACTAACTGTGTAACTAGATATATTTTTTGCATAAAACAGTAGTCTCAGTTTGCCACCTGTCTAACCATCTCAACATTGCAACCTATTTTCATTACTTGAAGAAATTCTTTGGATTCTCAAACATTCATATAATATTGATCTGCTTCAACTGCAATGTAGCACCCGATGACCTTTTTTTTTTGTCCCTGTCC
The DNA here is from genome assembly GCA_008711295.1 of Anarhynchus alexandrinus. NCBI lineage: Eukaryota > Metazoa > Chordata > Aves > Charadriiformes > Charadriidae > Anarhynchus > Anarhynchus alexandrinus. The sequence goes on from VUYV01000014.1 coordinate 4,615,491, forward strand.
CCACTTCCCCTCAGCCACAAGCTGTCCTGTAAGAACAAATGCTGGTGCAGGAGCATTATAATACAAACAATAAATGATACATCATGCACATATGTTTCTGAGATGAAGGTGTTGTGAGAAGCTTGCATGAAGTCTGTTTTCATCTAGCTTAATTAATGACCAATGAAATTGCTTAAAACCTCAGCTTTACCATGTCTATCAATAGTGCACTAATATTATTTGACTGTTATATATTCTAAAACAGGATAATTTGAAATCTATAGGTATCTAAAGATTTCTGGTGACAGCTGATGCCAGATTTGAACCAAAACAAAGTGGAAAATATTTAATTAGAAACAGCTAGCAAAATCTCCTGTATATGATAGGGTATAGATTTGGATCCAGTATATCATCAGATGAAACGTAGCATATACAATATCAGATTGGTGCAGGATGAGGTCGCATTCTTATGTTAAGCCCTTTTGTATCTTCTTAATACACCCAAAATAGAACAGTTTTTAAAAAAATATTTTTGCAAATAAGTTATATCTGATAACTCTTAATAGATACTTGTTGAAACCAGTAATCAAATATTTACAACACTGTATAATATTTTGGCTATAACATATCAGGTGGGATTGATCTATGCCTGACTTAGTCACTCTAAGGTCCCAATGTATTGGGAAATATAGATTCCTTGAAGGAAATTTAATCATCATGGTCACTGAAGTTTCATAACTTCCGTGCTCCATTTCATAAAAACAGACATCTAAAATAGATCGGGTGAACTGCACTTTCAGAGTGCGCATATTTCTGCGTTGGCTACGAAGGGAGGGTAGATCACCTGTCAATACCCCCACTCTAGAGATCTGAAATTAAGTAAGGTAGTTCCCGTCCTTTATGTCATCTGACTCGAGCCTTTCTGGCCAGTTAAGAAGGCATCTATGAGGACCTAGCCCGGCACTAAAGCAGACGGAGTAGTAAGTGCAGAAAGAGGAATTTCCAATAAAATAGTAATAAACATACCCATCATTTTGTACTTGTTTGCGGGAGTACATGGAAGAATCAGAACATGCATTTCATTGTGTCTCTGGTGAGACACATCAATTATTGGCTCTGCACCTCTTCACTGCTCTGCAACTGTTTCTATTTTTTATTAACTCAGAGTGGAGGAGGATGCAATGCAGTACCACAGTTCCATTCACTACTTGCCTCATACATTGGAGTTCCTGAAAGAGGAAAGTAATGGTTTCTTCCTGAAGTGGTGGTATTTTCACTGACTTTTTAGCTTTAGTATTCCCAGGAAAATGCTCAGCAACTTCTCTTCCTGCTGTAGCCAGCAGGAGTGAAGTGTCACTGTTATCTGAAACGCCAGTTTGCACCAGTGGGTCCTGTAGAAGGAAATGTGAAAGGAGCAGGAGGTCATGGACCTGCAGTGACCATTGTGTCAAGATGGGACAGTACATGAACTGCCAGCCCGAAGTATTTAGCATTTCTGTGGTGACACAGGGAATGTAACCAAATTGCTGGATGCGGATTTAGCATACATGAATCCCTGTTTTAGCATAAACATATTTAGTATTTTGCAGACCATATGGTAAGTAATGTAACAGCTCAGATGAGCCGATATTGATGCTTTGGATTCACTATGCCATGGTGTCTTACAGACTTTCCCGTGTTGGGAGAAATGAGAAAATTACTCATGGTAACTATATTTTGCTGCACGTGGGTAAACTTGTGGATAAATATAGGGAATATGGGGTGCTTCTGTGTCATGATAAATCTAAGGTGGTTTATTTCTGTACAGGATTTTTGGCTAGGATGTATTTCTGGCTAGGATGGAGCTAGGTTTCTTCTTACCAAAGTGCACAGTGCTGTGTTTCAGATTTGTGGCTGAAACAGTACTGATAACACAGCAGTGTTTTGGCTATTGAATGGTGTTTGTACATTGCCAATGCGCTGTCTTTTTCCCTCTCTGCCTCCCAGCAAGTAGGCTGGGGTGGGCAAGAAGTTGAAAGGGTACAGAGCTGGGACAGCTGACCCAGACTGGGCAGAGGGATATTCCATACCATATGATATTGTGCTCAGAAATAAAAAGCTGAGGTAGAAGGAGAAGGGCCTGGAGGTGTGGGGCCAGCAGGTCGAGGGAAGTGATTCTTGTCCCTCTGCTCCGCACTGGTGAGACCTCACCTGGAGTACTGTATCCAGCTCTGGAGCCCCCAACATAAGGACATGGACCTGTTGGAACAGGTCCAGAGTGGGGTCACAAAGATGATCAGAGGCTCGAGCACCTCTCCTATGAGGACAGGCTGAGGGAGTTGGGGTTGTTCACTCTGGAGAAAAGAAGGCTCCAGGGAAACCTTATAGCAGCCTTCCAGTACCTAAAGGGGGCCTACAGGAAAGAGGGGGAGGGACTCTTTATCAGGGAGTGTAGTGATAGCATGAGGGGTAATGATTTTAAACTGGAAGAGGGTAGATTTAGGTTAGATATCAGGAAGAAATTTTTCTCTGTGGGAGTGGTGAGGCACTGGCACAGGTTGCCAAGAGAAGTTGTGGATGCCGCATCCTTGGAGGTGTTCAAGGCCAGGCCGGATGGGGCTTTGAGCAACCTGGTCTAGCGGGAGGTGTCCCTGCCCATGGCAGTGGGGATTGGAACTAGATGATCTGTAAGGTCCTTTCCTACTGTGTCCATTCTATGATTCTATGATTCTATGATAAGAAGAAATGGGGAACTTTGGCTTTCAGGTTGGCCATTGCTCGGAGACTGTCTGGGCTTCGGTCTTCTTGTGGGAGGTGCTGAGTGACTTTTTTGCATCACGTGTTTTTTTTGCTCTTTCCTTCACCTGTTGAACTGTTTTTATCTTAAACCACAAGCTTTCTCACTTTTGTTCTTCTTGTTCTCTCCCTTGTCCCCTTGCACCTGCTATGGATGTTCCATGGTTTCTAACTTTTATTTGGACAATTACTTCAACAATCTCAAGCGGCCCACCTTGGCAACTACTGTATGATACCATGGTAGCCAGGAGCAAATAGACTCTCTTTAAGGAAATTCACAGCAGTGGGGCCAGATACTGCTCCAAATAACATCGGTGTTGAAGTTCCTGTTTGCTTCAGTTCTCAGTAGGTTTCAGTCACAAGACAGAAGTGGATCACTTCCTGACCTCTGAGAACACTGGCTAGAGCCTAAAATTAACAGCAAGAAGGTAGGCTACAAAATCTGTTTCTTTGTGCAAATCTATCTGTAATTATTTTACAGTTTTGTCCAGAGAACTGATTAAAATGTTGAATAGGATTCAACCACAAACGGGATCTCTGCAGATTTTTTACTAGAGATTGTCCTCTGACAGTGTGTTACAGTTACTCTGTGGGATTCATCATTTGAGCGCTTTTTAATCTCTTCAATATGGACTACACTGATTTTGTACAGTACTAATTTTCATTATGTTTAATTAAATCAAATATTTTACAACAGTAAATTTGTTATGTCAATACAGATACTTTCATCAGCTGTACATATAATCTCGTCAAAGGCAATACCAAATTTTCTCAAAAAGACCTAATTTGATTAAATCAATGTTCCCTGGTGTTAAATACATTAACCTCCTTTAATTCTTTATTGATCATATCAATATCAACTCCTCTATGATTTTTCCAGTGTTAATTTCATGCTGACCATTTTAACACTTCCCAGAAAATGCCATTTTCTATATTTTTCAATTATTGATGAGTAATTATTTGTGTCCTGGAATATTGTGTCTTCCAATATTTGTCACAAATCAATGTCGAGACTTTAGGAACTCCACTGACCTTTTTCAAAGAAATTCAGACACAAGTTGTCTGGTCCCAAGAATATAATCTTTAAATGTGATAGTTGTGGCCTGATATTATTCTTAACCACTGGCAGAAGAAAAAAATATTTCATTATCATCATTTCTCATATATAAGCATGAGATGGATAAGTCTGTTAAATATAAGACATATAAATCTATTTTATCAGGGCATTTCTAAGTTTTTTCAGTAGATATATTACCTTGCTTCCTCAAAAAAGACTGTAGAGAAGTAGCTGGTGAATATTTCAGACTTTCTTCCATTGTGACCCATAATTTAACATCTTTTTCCTGGACTCACACCTTTACAAGAGATTTCATGCTGTCCTGATATATTTAAACATTCTTTCTCACTGTATTTGTGAAGAAGCCAGTGAGAAGGGTGCAAGGATAGGAAGTCCTCAGAATTTTTAAAGACAGAGGCCTTAGAGCCAGCTGATAGCTTCTTGTTATTATGAGCCCTGTGCATTCCACTGTTCCTTCCTCTGCTTCTTCATCAGACCACATTCTTAGCCATTTACATCATAAGGCTTTCATGCTGACCTTTTCTCATCCATGGTCTGCATTCTAACCTACTGATTTATTCCCATTGTCTTCACAAATTCTCTGCTTTTCTTTTAAAAACAATTCAATTATTCCTTTCACCTTTTTTGTTAAGCTTGATTATTTTTAGCCGAAGATAGCTTTTATGATTGCTGAATTCTGCTCTGGGGCAAAGGTCCATCATTTACTGCTTCTGCATGCAATGCCCAATTAGCATTCACATGAGTATACCTAATTTTTTTTTCTTTCCATTTTGCTTATTCTTTTCAGTTTGTAAAACTGACCATTCAAAAGAATCTCAGTATTACTGGCCAGAATGAATATTCTATGTAACTACAGCAAAAAAAGTTGGATCTTGACTGTCTGTATCAGCTATCAGATTTTAGTGCAAAGACCTCCTCATAGATCTACAATAGAATTACTCTGAGCTTGTTTCAACAGTTTGTCCATCAGAAAGTTATTGATTTCATTCCTTAGAAATTCAAATTGTTTCCAATAAACACAAAATAAATCCTACAGTTAAAGATTTCCTGGATCAAATTCTCCTCTCCCAGATCAAACTCTGCAATGATCAAGCAACGTTTCTCCATAGATGTCATGTAAAAATTTCTGAAAATGTATTTATTCCCTCTAACATTAATTTGTTCTCTAAAGCTAATTTTAATCAATATGCCCTTCTGTGTTTTATCACTCCTAACGCTAATCCGTACATTTTCTGCTTCCTGTCCTTTTAAAATTTCAGTTACTTTGACACAGAGAATATCTTTACTGCAGATTTTCTTCTGCCAACATTTTCATTCTTTTCCAAGGTGTCTCCAACAATGTTAATATTCAAGTCATGTGAAACACCCTTCTACATTTCAGTTATACCCACCCAATCAGGTATTGTTTCATAAATTAGTACTTCTTATTTCTCTCGTTTATTATCAGGGCTCCTAGCTAGTATTATTACAGACACCACTGAAAAATATCTTCTTTCTCCATATCCTGACACCTACATTCTTTATATCAACTTATTTTATAGACCCATGAGCAAAGGATTGTATGTTATTTCACAGTTTTTTGAAAGTCACTACAAGCTGCCTTAAAATGAATTTTGATTTGATGGGAATTGTATTAGATTAAAAACTTCGATATTGTCAGATATTTAAAAAAAAAGAAGTGAAAGTGACCAAATTAATTCATTTTCTGCAACAAAATGGCATGATGGTCATAATATTAACAATTTAAATTACTATAATGCATTACAGTTACAACAATCAAATTGCCAATCTGGAATAGCTATTACATTTTCAACATTCATGAACAATGATATAGGTGTTGTTTCCCTAATTATTAACTCTGCAGAAAGACTAACCCCTCTCAGGAACTGGGCATATTTCTTTCAGCTGCAAATTAAGGAAGACAACAATATAGCAACAACAGTTTTCACAATACAAAATTTAAATACTTGAATACTGTAGAAGGAAGAAGTGATCAAATCAAAATTTAAGTGAACACATTACTGTGACGAGTCTTCTAGAGTCAGTACATATCTCCCAGTGAATCACTGTAACATGTTTTTTCAACTGCACTGGTACATTAAAAATGACTTTTAAAAGATTTCAAAGGCTTTGCATGGCAGGTCTTCACAAGACTGAGAGCCTGGACAGGTCCAAGTGCAATTAATCTATTTGAATATAGACCAGTGGATTATTTAAATACACAGTTTTAGTAGTACATGTTTAAGTTGTTTATCTCCTCCTGAACTAGAGAAACAAATCCTACAATCTGACAGTGTATTATTTTTAGAAGTATTTTGTTTTATCAGTTACAATCTTGCTGCCTGTCAGTTTTCCCTCTCTATTTACAAAGGGGAGGGCATGGAAAATGCTGACCTAAATGCTAAAAAAATGCATAAGATATTAAATAAAGACCTGAGGAGGAGGTGCATATTTAGGGTAAGTCTTCCTTTACTTGAACCCTTCCTGTTAAATGTCATCATAAACGACAGCCTAAAGGGTCTGTCAATAACATATATTTCATAGCAAAATAAAATGAAGAAGAAGGAATTAAAAAATCACATCCCACCTACCTTTAGGGTCAATTAAAACATAAAGGAGATTCACGTGGAATACTGAACATGTTTTGAAAGTCAATTATCTCTGACTGTGTCTAAAAGACTAGTATAAGTTTGGCTTTCTAAAAAGCAGAATGTTATGGTCTGCACTTAGCACTGAATTTCCAGAGGATATTTGGCTTATATTCACCTAACTTGCAGTATAGCCAGAGAAGTTCATGTCTGTCCACGTCCATCTACTTGCACATCTTCCCTTTACAGATAGGAAGACAAAGGAAACTCTCAGAGTCTATAGAGACCCAGTGAGTTGTAAATAGACAATTGTCCTGTGTTTCTGGGAAGACAGGCTCTGGCATTTCATCTGTGTATCATCCTAAATAAACACTTCACTGCATTAACTTGGGATGAACTTCCATACCTCAGACTCAAACACTGCTTAGAAAGGGAGAGTTGGGAAAAAGAAAAGGAAAAAAAAATGCTTGAAAAAACAATATGATTGGATTGCCATGAAGTAAAGGTTTGATAACCAAATTGCCTTTTAGTCTTCCATAGACATGTCTCTCAGTTCTAATAACATAGGATATCAATTTCTACAAAATTAAGCACAGGACATCTCCCACAGGGCTTTGTAAAATGTTCCTATGATGTGTGGGAGGCAAAATGTTGCTTTGTCTTTTCAGAAGTCCCTTCAGTACACTTGTAATCACATTGATTTAAGGACTACTGTTGTGTACAACTCCTCAGAGGTGACCCAAGACAGCCAAGAATTGTTCACTTCCAGGAAGAGAAACCGGCTTCTGTGGAGCTGGGCAGCCCACACAGGGTTGGGAACAAGTACTTTGTCAAGAAATTCTCCCACTTCTAGGCAGAAGAGGAGACAGGAACAAAATGTGAAAGACGATGATATTGTGGTTAATTTAATATTTAGATATGACTGAGAACAGCACTCTTACATTCTTCTGCCCTGCTGAACTCCGAGCAGACTCGACATTCATACTTCACGGAAACATAGGGGGGAACAGTTTTCATAAATTGCGTTTCAAGCATAAGAAAGTTTGATCTAAGACAAAAGAGATTCTTACTCCCTTTCCTTTCACTCTTCACTTTGCAGTTATGTCCTTAATAATGAAGATAAAAAGCATCCATGTCCGTATACAAGGATATATTTATTTTCACCCTGTTTAAATTTAGATCTCCAACAAATATTCATACAGCTCTAAAGTATCCTATCATTTAGACATTTTTATACAAGTGTAACTCAGCTGACTACACAGGAGTTATTACCTATTTATATATGTATAAATGAGATAGAAGTCAGGGCCATATTTTTCTACAACGGAATGCAATGCTCTATGTTTGTGAACAGGAGACTGAAAAAATCAGAGCAAACATTTTCCATTTGAAAGTATGATGAATCATATGCTTCTTCGATGTTAAAGGATATTTACACAGACAAATGTACATTCAGGTAACATACTGTACCAGTCAGAGAATAGCTCTAAAAAACACCATCTTGTATTGAGTTCTATCGCATATATATACATATAGGGGGATCTTTATCATACTGGAAGAATTCCTATTTTTTGCAAAAGTAGTGTCATGCTTTTCACCCAGATGTGGGTGAAGTTGAACATGAAACATACTGCTTTAGAGGAAACAAGTGTCAATATCAACTAGATATAAATTCAAATTAATTACTATAATGAGCTGGTTAATATCCAGGTTTAGAAGCAGAGCAGTTTACATAAAATTTCTCTTTCAGTACTTTATTCTCAAAAGCACATGACAAAACAAGATAAAAGTCTAGTTTTCTGGAGAAGTTTTGTAGTTTAACAGATTCGTAGTAAAGTAGTGGGGATTTCATTGCTAGCTCAGCTGCTATCCTCCTGATATTGGGCAATTCAATTTCCTGTGGGTTTGTGGGTTTTTTTCCCAGCTAAAAAACTTTCACTGTCATATCTGTATAAATTTTAAATTTTACACAGTAGGACTTGTCCTTTGCTGGCCTATCATTGACCTCAGCTCAACCGCTGTCGTAACAGTAGTAACTGCAATAGCAATAGCAGTAGTAGTCTAATTACTCTAATATAATTCCAGTGTTGCGATCTACTTCAGTGCAGTCAATACCATTTGTCCAAACAAATGAATCTTCAAGTCTGCAGCATTTCTAATTTTTCATGCACACTGCCATTAATTTGTTATGCAGCAGATTCAGAATGAGGGAATGAGCTGTGTTGCTGGCTTTTATATGTTTTGGCTTTTATTACAGCAACAGTGACTGATAGAATTATTCCGTTATCTACAAAAACACAAGCAGACTTATGCAATTTTAATATCTACAGCTAAGTCCAGGCAGATAGTTCAACAGCGGAGTTCAAACTTTCTCACGCAGCTCTAGTTACGCAGAGGTTTAGAACATTCCTTCACTGTCAACAGCAACTATTAAGGTAGCATATAGTGTTTAAATTACATTTAAATATTTACAGATGAGAAGAACGAGCTTTCTTGACCAATGTGTGTCACCCAAGGTAATAAATTACTGGAAATTCAAGCTAGTCTCTTGTTTCTGCTCTTGCTGCTTTGTATTATCCCGACACTGTAAAACAGCCAGGCAACCTGCTTACTCAAGCCCATGGCTATCTTGGCCCCCTGCACACTCCCCTGGAGGTTCCACAAAGTGTCACAACTCCTCGGCAAGAGGAATCACCTGCAACTCTACTCTCCATAGAGTGGTGACATCACAGTACTTTTCCAGCAATGTAAGGAAAACTTCACCAAGCCCTCAATAAGTTTTCCTGAGTTTACCTACTTTTGAGTTCTCATCTTTCCTTAGTGTTAAATTTGTCGTTCTTAACTTCTTCCTTCTACTATCCCATTGCTTCCTGTTCTGTAGCATATAATCATTTTTCTAACTGCTTACATGATGTCTTCAATAGCTCCATTTATCCTTTCAGCTCCAGACAACACTGTGAATGCAGCAGTATTTACGCAACTGTATCTTAATATTGCAGAAACAAATATTAAATGTACTATGTTTTAAATAATTCTGGGGAAGATTAACTGGATCAGAAAAAGAAAAAAAAAAGGCAAAATTCACATTAGTGTTTTGAGAGAAGTGGAAAAGAATAATTTTTTTTGTATCGGTTTTGAATGTAATGCTCAAGAATTCGATAAGAAATAATAAAATAGATTTATCTACTTGTCAGTCTGGATACTCTCATCATTATCAGATACTTTTTCCATCTGTGGTCTTAGGACTTTTACTATACTTCAGAAACAACTTTGCAGTATGAGAACTAACTATGCAATATAGGACAGAATTTTTTCATGCGTATATTAGCTGTACAAGGTAATTCCATTTTTTCTGTTGTTTTCAAATCATAAATAAATACTTCTGGTTTGTTAGTATTATCCTAATAACTAATAACATATATTGTTCTTGTATGTACGCTGTGGTTCTCTTAAGCTTCTGTTATGTTATTTGTGTGCGAACTCAAACACAAATTTATATAAAACTCTATTACAATTTTTTAGTTGAGAACCCTATAAACTAAAAGCATTACAGTTTCTGCTGTGTCTAGCAAAGGGTGAGGGCTATCTTATCCATTTTAGATATTCAGTAGGTACATATCCAGCAGCTGTCTAGGACAAACCTTGTTGCATAGCTGCATCTCTAATTAACGGAGGGAAAGAAATGCATTCACCTTGTTTTATATTCTTTAAGAAATCTGTACTAGTGCCTATTATAAGTATGACTGATAACTTTGGTGGAATATGCTGATATATGTCGTACTAACCAAAGTCGTCTCCTCCCCACTCTTTCACAGATGTATAAATAGTTCTTTTTGTATTAAATCAAATGGTGAATATTTCATCCTAAATTAGTATTTTCTTTTATAGATCACTTCTTGGTGATCTGTATATCCTCTTTCTTGATTTTTCTAGATAACAAATCCTCTAATCTTGGTATAGTTGTTAAACGTCAGTGCTTTCAATAATTTCACACATTTTTGATAACCAAGTATGATTTCAAATCTCCCTCATTGTTATATCTCTTTATGTCTTACATATCCTTCATCACACATAGCTGCTTAACAGTCAAATTTGAGAAAAAATAGTCAAAGCATTAATAGAAATCTTAAGATAAATAGTCTAGTATTTTACTTCACTACCTCTGTGGTAACAATAGCATCTGTTTTACAGGTTTGTTTTTTTTCAGGTCACGTATATGAACATTAGCTAGCATATTCTTCAAGTATTTTTTTGCTTTTTCATCAATGCCTTTTATCTAGTCCTTTACCAAGGAAGAAGGTAAGAGGCAGGCAGTGTGTTTAAAACTTGAGAAAAGGAAAATATCTCTTCAAAGTCATTGTATCTTAGTATAGATATGTTGTACCACAAAGTAGATCTATTTTCTAAATGAATGGAAAGTCATTTTTGTCTGAAAAAGTCACTGTTACAAGACAAAAGTTTGAGTGTGACATATTATTCAAAGTTGGGAGAAATAATACTTTTTGTCAGTCCTAGTGAAGCTTTAACTATTGGTCAGTGTTGATTTTGACACTGAACAATGTTTATGAAAAAAAATAGTAAAAAAAAAAAGAAGTAAAAAATTTTCCTTTACTTACATTGCATAATAATTGCACCCAGTAATGTAACTTCTGCTTTGAGGGAGAACATCTAGCAACTCTGCATTCATGGACTGCAAATATGTTCACTAATACTCTACATTTTCTTCCTTCACATCTGCATTGTTGGGAACTGGGGGTTATTAACTTGAGTAAATCAATGCTGCTGTTAGCTTGGCATTTAGAATGAATACACTTTTGGCTTAAAATAAGAAGGAGAAAGAAATTAAGCCANAAAAAAAAACAACCAATAACCAAAAAACCCATAAAATCAATTCTTTTTCTGCCTGTAGCCAAGGAAGGGATCAGAAGTGATCTGAAAACAAGATGTTTAAAAAACACATTACCTGAGCACTGATTTTTTAAAAATACTTTCTGAAAACATGTGAGATTCAGTGCTGTTCACATACATTACTAAATTTTATTATTTGTTCTTCCTAATATAGTGAGACATCAGTAAACTGCACCTGTGTATGCTTCAGAGTATTGTGGCTGTCATACTATCTTATGCAGAAAGCATAAAACAGAGATACTTCTCTATTGGCCCTGACACAGATGGGAAAGCTGTCTTCATAACTAAAGTATGCCAATATCTGAAATGATAACAAAATTCTATCAACTGGACAGGAACAGGAATTTTTGAAGTATAATCTGCACATCTGCTAGCATCCTTTAAAAGAAATGGTGGCTTTTATTGGCAAGAGAAAGAAAGTGTTCAAATAAAAGGAAAAAAAGAGTGTGAGTTGGGGAATCAGTGAAAATTATCGTCAGTTTTCTGACTTCAGTTGGTAATATCTACATTTCTTTTTGGGGTAGGACCTAAGAACACTAACAAGATTTATATCCTAATATGGACAAGTCACTGTACAAATACTGAAGTATAGTCCTGAGGTAAAGTCCTCATGCTTATGTCATAAGTGCAAAAAGATCAGGTAGCAGAGAGGGGGATACAAAACTGACCACTCTGATATGCAATGAAGAGTTCTCCTAGTCATAATTAATGGTAATTGTATGCTTACTGTGATTTAATTAAAGCTGAATGGGATTTTAGTCATAAAAGACGTCATCATCACCATGTTTTATCCCTACATGTCCGCTGAACAGTCAGGAAGCTTAACTTTGCTATCAAAAGTCTCCTATAATCTACACGGCAACGATTCAAACTGTTATTTTTAAAAATAACCCTTCTAAGAACATTCAAAGAAACCAGAGACGTTTGTAGAATATAGACCATCCTTTTGGGCTGGGATGACACAGATACAACTTCTGGGAGGGTTGCTCCAAAACTGTGAAAGACCGTTCAATACTTACCCAGTTTTGCACATTCTTTCCCCACACCCGGTCAATGCTGGCATATGCAGAGCCAACCACTGCTGGAGAAAGGATACTGACATTTTTTTCTGATCTAAAATAGCCGTTCTCATCTTCTCATGTGATAGTTATTCTTGAACAGAAAAATGTGAATTATAATACCTTTTCTGAAGAGCCCAGTCTTAAGGGACAGATAAATTTTCTAAAAGTGTATAAGTACTCTTGAGTAGGTTCAAAAATAAATTTATAGATCATTTCACTTCTAGATATAATGTGTAAAAAAGTGATTCACCAGTATATTAATGGACCTTTCATCTGAGAACTCGAATTCTTTACAACTTTTCCTTAATTAAAGCTCACATCTAACCTAAATCTGATTCTTAGTTTTTTTGTGGTTTATATGAAAGCTTTAATATAAACAGAAAATTTCTCATGAAGATTTCTTTGTTTCAAAAAGGCATTTCTATCAACATAGATTTAATGTTGGTCTACACATGTCAACCACAAGGAGCTGCATTAAACCGGTTCAAAATAAACTGTGCAAGCAAATGCTTTAGTAAGATCTTATATTCCTCAGTTTAGTAACAAAATCCAAGGGGAAAATTGCAATGAAATTCTGGACCTTGCGTAGGTTCTTTGTCACCGTGTATAGTCATTAGAAGTCCCAGTTTTGTCCTTTAAAGTCACAGAATATGTGACTTTGAAGAAGAATAACCTAAGGGAGCATGCACAGAAATGTGAATGAGAAGGATCCTCTCAAAGGCATTGTGAATGTGTAATGAAAGAGACACAACCCAAAAACAGTCACAGAAGACAAAGGAGAACATAATTTTAGACTAAGATCATAGTCAACTTCGTTGAGCATAATTGATTTTTCAGGAATGTGAGACTGGAGGAACAAAACTTTAAAAAGAGGTTTTTATTGCACAGAATGAAGCAGAAAACTAATTCCTGAGAGAAATTCAAGGGAGCTACTCTAAATACCTTCAGTGACAGACAGTAAAAAGCGTGAATGAGACATCATCAGTTGTGATACACTGTAAACCACATAAATATGGAACATGAAATTTATCTCATCTAATTTAAGTATCTTAAAATTAGTTACTAAGTCTAAGTCTCCTGATCTCAAGAGAATGACTCTTTCTAGGTGGGTGTCTCCAAAGACTGCAGCGATTTATCCTCTGAAGGGGCCCAGTGCTCTCCACAGTTGGTAGAGCCCAGACTCAGCATTTTACTTTTAGTACAGTTATAATTGAGGAGCTAAAGAGTGATGCAATAAAAGAAGACACAATAATCAGATAAGGAACCAAATATTGTTGGTTACTTCAAGAGCAGCTACTGTTGGTCTCTCCCACTGTGAAAAGACATTTCAAAGACCACTCAGTTTCTTCAGGACCATCCAGCCTACCAACCAGCCAGGCTGCTCCAGAGCCTGCTTCTCTCATCAACCAAGAATCCCAAATATCTCAGTCATTTTTAAACTGGCTTATCTCAAGGTCAGATTTGCAATCTAAAGTTCCTTTATTCAAGTTTTCAGTAACAATCAAGCAAAAAAAGTCTTCAGTGAACTCTGAGTTGCAAATCTGTTCCGCAGCCCAATTTCAGAGATCCCAAAAGATGCTAAATTTTGATCTTAACTCAGTTCTGGTTTTAGTTATTATCTGCCTTTTAGTTATCATTAATCTGCTGTGTATTTAATTAAGCATATGCTAAAAAAGTTCAAATCAAATCATTGCTATATAGCAGTTCACCTATAAGGCATCTTTTAACGTGCACATTTACATCATAAAGTGACACCACCCAGTTGCAGACTTTCATTATCTTCCTGGTGTATTGCAGACATCCTGCTTATTAGGCTGTTGTCCAGCTGTTTAGCAGTCATATTTTAAGCAATCCAGCACTCCATTGGCACAGCCACAGTAAGGCAGTTTTCTACTTTTCAGGTACATCTACTGTTTCAGCAATTATTTATAACAAAGATATCTGAGTGCATTACGGTGTACAGTAAAAAAAAAATCAAGTGCACAGTTCTTTCAGTGAATGGTGAAGATGAATCAATAAATCAAGTCAAAAGAATTCAGAAAAGGAAATACAAGATTTCTAGTCTGTACAGGTCGTCAGCATTGGTGCTGAAGTCAACACATCGGAAAGGAAACTGAAATGTAAGCGTCAAAATCAAAGGGGTATACAGAAAGAAAATACTGCTGGAAGATCACAACTACAGCAGAATTGAAGGGATGTGTGTTGTGGTTTGGGCTGGACTGGCCACTGAAATGAAGAACAGATGCTCTCCCCCACCTCTCACTCCAAGGAGAGGAGGGACAGAGAGACATTTACAAGTTTAGAAGGAACTAAACTACCTCAATGAAAAAATTAATAAAATAATATTTTAAAAAATTGAAATTTATACAATATATATAAAACCATACCGAGCTCCCAGAATGATGACCACATCACCGGCAGGCACTGGAAAAGTCCCAGAGTGGACTTAATGATGGACGGAACTGTATTCTGGATCTGGATTCAGGATCGGGATCGGGATCAAAGGCAGACAAACAGAAGAGTCCTCCTCAGACACTGCCCATTGAAGAAAGAGCACTGACCCTTTGATCCCTCAGCTTTTATACTGAGCATGATGCAGATGGGATGGAATACCCTGTTGGTCAGTTTTGGGTCACCTGTCCTGTCTGCTCCTCCCCGCAGGTGGGACCACTCTATGCTTTTCCGCTTCCGACCCTCCAATTGGGCAAATAACAAATTTAGCTGCCCTTCGGGGTTAGAGGAGTAAGTGTAAGCAGGAGCCTCTCTGCATACCATTCTTTGGCATAAATTACAAATAAACAGATCTTATCACTCTGAAAACCAACAGTGTCTCTACCATATGCTGTTAATTTAAGACAGGTTAGTTAGAAGATGCTTAGCTAACAAGTAAAATTACTGAACAGAAAATTAGTTCTGTTTTACCTCAAACCAGGACAGTGTGTCAAATGCAAATCAATTTACAAATCATGAGAAAGAATAAGCAGGAAGAGAAGAGAGATTCTGATATAGACTAGGGAGATTTGATCCTAATATTCAATGTCAGTGTGTGATTGTGTGTCTAAAATATATTTTTAAGACCAACAAAAATACATACTTTTATATTTTATTGTTTCCAGGGCATTAATTTGAAAGATATTTTATTTACTATAGGTTTGGAAAATTACTATATTTGTTCTTTGAGCTTCATGTCATAACAGAAGCACTCAATATACCTTTTCCTTTAAGCATATCTCATATGGAAGAAGTGATTTCAATTATGATACCTGTTCAGTTTGAGTTCTTAAGCCAAAATAAGGCTTGTTCTAACCAACAGCTGAGCTAAGATTTTTGCAATATAGACAATTGACAAGGTCTCTGGAATATCCTTCTATAAATTAGAAGTAATCAATACAGTCTATTGTGCAGCATTAAAAAAACAACTTCTCAGCAAAAGCACAGAGGGATGGTAGCAAGTCTAACAATATCAAGCAAGAAAAATTAGTGTGTTACAAAGCTACGTGCTTTTCTCATTTTTTAACATTTCTAATTTCAGATGTTACTAATATAAAAGAAGGGGAACAATCTCTTTAAATAATTTCCTATACTTTTATCAGCTCTCCTACAGCTGAAACAGCTTTGGAGGGAGCAGCTGGGTCTGCCAGGGCTTATTTTAAACAAGCGACAAAGAAGTAATTGTTTGTTTTGGTTTTCTCACCTGGGTCTTTTGAACTGGAAAAGACTGAAAGAAATTTTACAGGAAAGGAAGAAGAACCAGTATGACTTTTCCATCAAAAAAAACCAAGAGGAAATTTGTTGATGAGCTGATAGGCTTTTCTTCTCATTGCAGTACAGGAAAAAGAAGTCAATAGCTTGTTACGGAAAGGCAGTAAAATGGAAAGTGAGGAGAAAAAGAATACCTTTTTTATGGAAAAGATCATTTTTTCCAATCATTTGGCATCAAAAATAGATTGTAAATTAGCTGCTCTCATTATGTGTTTATATAATGTTTTCTTCTTTCAGTGTACTAGAATAGTAGGTTGTACGTAGAAAGAACTTGACATATTCAGCTCAAAATATTAATGAAGAGGCTTTTCATGAACTTCTGTTTCTTTTTGTGAGGTCTTAAGATGACTAATTGCTGAAAGTCGTCAGAGATCAAAGGTGAAAAAATGCCTATTATTTGAGAATGTGATCAATAAATTTCTGAAGGGTCAATTTTAAATTATTGGTTCAGTGGAATCTAAAAAATCCAAAGGAATGTTATTATTCCAGCAAGAATTCACACAGAAAAATATAAACCATTTAAAATAACAAGGGTTGAATCACTGGATTTGAAAGATTTCACTTAGGACTTCTTCTAGTTTTTCTTTCCTTCCCAAGTTAGAAAAGAACAAACGATAATAAAAGCCAAACTCAAAATGCTTCTATTTTATTAAAATAATCCTCTTACATTGATCCAGGCTGAATTATCTGAGAATATTTTGTTTCATGAGAAACTTCAGATACAGCTACTTTTTATGATGTAAGAGGAAAAGAAGTGAAGAAATAAGCTGTGTGACAGGAACTCAGTTCCAGTCAGTTCTACTGCTTACCGTCTTTGTTCTCCACCTAGCCATGCCCTTGACCAGCCCCAAGTTAAAAGCTGTCTCTCTCTGCAGCCTACTAGACAATCTTTCTGATATTCCAGCTCTGGATAAAGGATTAATGCTTTCTGGAAGTAGGTCTTCAAGGTTCCCTTCTGTAGTCCATGGGCTACCATTTCTTATTCTGCCAGAAGAGATAAGTATTTAGGTCTTACTTCAATTCTCTGAAAACACAGTAACGGCAAGTTTCTTTTCTGAGAAAAATACTGATATCTAAATGTTTTGACCAGTCATTTCCTTCATGGAAATTTGATTCAATTTAGGTCCCAGCCCAGAAACATTTCCTTGGAAGTGGCTGGTTTAGTTAAACAAAATAGGAGATGGATGATGTTCTCTCTTACGTTTGAACTGCTGAGTGGCTGTATAGAGGCTGAGAAGCAGAAAAGAGATAAATGAGCCCATTGTTAGTCATCCTTTGTCCCTAAAGGCATTCATGACATGGATGCATTTGAAATATCTTGAGGTCTACTGGTAGTAAATGGATGAGATTTAGTGGTAGTAGCTCTCTGGCATATTGGCAACACATCTTTGTTTTAGCAAAGCTGTGTTTGTTCCTTTTTGCAGATATATTTTTATAAATAACTTGGATACCACACTTGCAGTAAACAGTGTAAGGTGATGCTCCCAGTGTCTTGTATGTGTTGGATTTGTTCGGGTCTGTGTTCTTAACTGACCTGTTGTGCACCTAGCTGTTGCTTGGTTGATTAACCATGCTTATTATGCAAATGAGAAGCAAGGTTGAGAGAAGTCTGGAAAATCAGAACACAGCAACGTACAAAATACCATAGGAAAAAACAACACAGAAATAATGTGAGGCTCCAGAATTGCGCAATTCCAAACTGAGAGGCTGACTGCAAATAAAAGCAAAAGTACCAGGACCTGGGTGGTCCTGGTGGACACCAATTTGAACATAAGCCAGCAAACAAGGCTAGTGGTATCCTGGGCTGCATTAGGAGCAGTACTGCCAGCAGGTGGAGGGACGTGAATCTTCCCCTCTACTCAGCACTGGTGAGGCCACACCTGGAGTAGTCTGTCCAGTGCTGGGAGAGAGGCATGAACATACTGGAGAGATTCCAACAAAGGGCCACTAAGATGATCAAGGGGTGGAGGAAGGCAGGGAGGAAGAAAAGACAGGAGGAAGGAAGGACAGAAGGAAGGAAGGAAGAAGGAAAGACCTCAGCTATCACCTAAATTCACTGGACCTCTCCTTCTTCGATCACAAAATTCCTTCTGCACCAATCATTTCCCCTCTAAGCATGTCCAGATATGTCATAGACTAGGTGAATTTGCACCTTGTACGTGACCCTGGATCTCAGAAGCCGGACACTGCCCTGTTAAATTCCTAGCAGGGAGTGAATCTTCTGCACATGCCTAAAAACCCATGTAGGATTGAACTTCTCACAAAATGCAGTTGTAGGTGAAGGCAATAGAGCCCAGCTTCTGTGTAATTTCACTTCTGCCTTACACTATAAGTGAGAATCCCTGGTTTCCACACCATGCTGCATGAATTTTATAATAAAATACATTGACCAAACTGAAAAACATTGCTGGGATTTAGGGATCAAACTAAAGGTATACCCAGCCAAGGATCTTGAACTTACCTCTCACCTATTCCCCCATTCCCTTTGTCATGTATTCTTTCAACAGAGGGCTGAAGATCTATAACCTGAGTAAATCACTGACCCCAAGCCTCTGACCTTTGACTAGGCTCTAACCATTAGAGTGATGTGTAAATTGTGAGCACTGCCAGCATTTTTCCAAACCACACCTATGCTCAATATTCCTACTGTCCTCTAACTTGGTTAATATATCTATCATAGGAGANGAGTGTTCTTTAATAACTGCTAAAGGATTTTACTGATAAGTTATCAAAAAATTTGTTAAAACTACCCTTATTAAAGAAATATTTCTGATTCTAAAGTTTCTTTTAATTGTATGAGCTTCCAATCCTTTGCAAGCATGTGTTAATTCTAGTGAATTTTACTTTTTTATTTCAGTGTAGGTGCGTTGACAAAATAGGGGACAGAAACATTAAGGTTAGTTTCCTAACATTTTGCTTAAAGGCAAAATTCAACACAAAGGTTCAAACACTCTTAAATCGCAACTGGACTGAATTTCTACCACCATGAGTCAGCAACTGCTTGGAGGCAAAACCTAGCTGGTCTTCATCTAAGGCCCATGCTCTAATTGTGGAACCAGATTCCTTCAAGTCCCCAAAACTAGTCACGCAGGCCAAAAGTCTTCAGATTTTCTATTAGCTGTGTTGAAGTGAACACTTTCAAACTCCATATTAGTGAATACAAAAATTTATATCATAATTTACTGTAGGTTTGATTATAGACTCACTTTACTGAGTGATGGAGAATGAATCATATCACGGCTGTTGGATGGAACCTCAAAACTCAATAAAATTAGGAAAACAGTTGGCCAGAAGGAAGGCATACCAAAATCTTCCTAGTGAAAAATATGTTTGGTCATAAAATAACATTTTTCATTGCAAAACACTGCAGATTGACATTGTTTAACTTTGAAGTCAATGTCAGGAAAACTAAGGGAAAAAATAATCTTCTAATTTAGATTTTGATTTTTTTAAATCTGAACAATTTTATTTCAATTTCTCATCTTTCAGTCATAGAATATATAAAATAAATTACTTCTTGTCTATTTCCTCCCTTTTTTTTTCTTTATACTGACTTCCACAGTAACTTTTCAAGAATTTTCTGACTTTTGCCAAAATCTAAGGAGTTAAAATAGGCACAAAAACATTCCACACATCACAGATTCAATTGAATCTACTGATAATAAGGAAAAAGGATTTTTTATGGAAGTGATCAAAATTAAGATTTTTTTATTATAAACATGAAAATGTATTGGAAAATCCTAAAAGGAAAGCAATATGAAATGAAATTTGGAACAATTGTCAAAAGGAATATCCTTCCTTCACAACTTTTTTGGTAAGCTTTTAGAAGCCACATATTTTTTAAGCGTTTAAGTGTGAAAAGGTATGCATAAATTGGCAGATGCCTCTTTGCTTTTCTAATAATATAAATAACTTTAGAAATCCACCTATGCATCCCAGGGACCTTCTCAATTTTTTGAACATTCAGAACAAATCAGTTTTGACATATGTTTGAAGAATGGGCAAAGGTTAGGGCTTGTTCCTATTTCATCTGAGTTAGTTTGGCCATGGTGATTCGGAAGGAACTCATTCGTTCCCATGGAAATGCAGTGAATTCAGTAAAACTCTGCTTCTGTCATTGCAAATGAAGCATTTTTTTGGTGAAAATATACCAGTTGAAGGAAAGTAGTAGGTAACAGACAAACCTAAGGTCCTTGAAGATAAATAATTAATTTCAAAGGGATTTGCAAGTAATTCAAAAACCGAAAATAGGTCAATAGAAATTTGAGAGCACTCTGGTATGAAAAGGTGCAGAGGAACTCAAGGTAGGAATTCTTAATAAAATAAGAATTTGAAAAATTCTCTTTTGGGACAGATTCTGCCATGTGGCCTCCTTCTGGATATCATAAAAGGTTCTTAAAACCAATCCCAAATAGCTACTGAAGAAATACCAAGTAACTTCTTTGCACCTCAAACTCCACAAGGGAGGGAGACCGTTCCCCAAAGATCACCTTGGTAGGGCTTTAGAGACAGGAGGACGCATCCCTGCAGGAAGTGGCATGCCTCAACCTGTCAGGGAGCATGAATCTTCTCAAAGAAGGCAGGAATAGGTGTTTTGGTAGGAGGTTCAGCATGGGCTGTAGTTCTTCCTGATAGCACCACAGGCCATTACCCAGGACATTACACCGGGAATTTATGTAACCCTAATCCAACCTAAAAAGGTTGTTTTCAGAAAAGCTCGAGCCGTTCCTTACAAAACTCCTTTTCATTTCAGCTACAGTTGCCATGATCCTTCAAACTGTTAGAACAGTGATGGATCTAGTTCTCGGTTGTCTCCTTATTCACTTACACACACACAGAAAAAAAAAAAAAAAAAAAATAAACAAGTT